>PITA01027440.1:0-20928 GCA_004023965.1 Spilogale gracilis | reverse complement strand
CTCTGGGATAAAACCCACCTGGTCATGGTGGATAATCTTTTTAATGTATTGTTGGATCCTGTTAGCAAGGATCTTGTTGAGAATCTTGGCGTCCGTATTCATCAGCAATATTGGTCTGAAGTTCTCCTTTTTGATGGGGTCTTTGTCTGGTTTGGGGATTAGAGTGATGCTGGCTTCATAGAAAGAGTCTGGAAGTTTTCCTTCCGTTTCTATTTTTTGAAAGAGCTTCAGGAGAATAGGTGTTATTTCTTCTTTGAATGTTTGGTATGTGTGTATTTTTATCTTTCAGGTATATTGTCACAATTAGAAGTGATTTTATCATATTAAAATAAATAAAAGAGGGGCACTTGGGTGGCTCCTTTGGTTAAGCTACTGCCTTAGGCTCAGATCATGATCCCAGAGTCCCGGGATCAAGTCCCACATTGGGATCCCAGCTCCATGGGGAGTCTGCTCTCCCTCTGACCTTCTCTCCCCTCATGCTCTCTGTCACTCTCCTTCTCTCTCTCTCTCAAATAAATAAATAATATCTTAAAAGTGAAAGTTGTTACATTTCTTGACCACTGTTAGAAGACCTTGAGCCAATGTTTATCTTTCTGATTTAGCACACAAGATAATTATAGTATTATTTTATTCTCATTTTAAATATGTTGCAAATGGGAAGATTAAAGAAAATAGGGAAATATAAAAAGTAATAAATACTTTTTAGGATGCTCTGAGAAATAAGCACTTTTTCATTTACTGTTGATGGACCTGGGAGGTCTCAAATATGACCATTCTCAATAAAACTCCTGACCCAAAAGGTGTATTTTAGAAATGGATTAAATATAGAAGATGGGAAATCACATCATTTTATATCACATAGATCATTAGTTTGTTACTCGCAGACATAATGTAACAGCAAAATAAAATTAGAAGTTGGCACTGAAAACATGAATGGGAGGAAAATTATATTTGTTATTAAAATGCAGAAGAAAAGTATATATAATGTACCATGATTTTTAAAGAAGGCCTGATTAATGGAGATGCCTCAAAATTACAAATTTCATATAACCAAGTAAGGCACTGTATTTCAGAAATCAGTGTTTTAATGTAGTAGCTAATGTACAAAGATTATTGTGTCAGAGCCAAGAGAAAGGACATCTTTTAATGAACTTCAACTTCACAATATAGCTCTTAGTTTCCTAACAATATTTTTTTGTTTTGCTGGACAATCTTCTGTAGTATTTCATTAGTGACTGCATGTAATTTATTTAAATGCATTAAATTATACCTAATATTTTACTATTACAAATAATGCATCAATGTCATTGCACTTGTCATTTCACATATGTAGGAATTTGTACATTCTATAAATGTTTAGATATGGAATTGTTGCTGGAGCAAAGTGTAAATGCATTCATTGTGCTTCTGAACTCTGAGAAGTTTGTTTTGGAATAAGTATATAATCAATAATATCAGAGGTAATCTATGTGAAGAATCATGTCACATACTTATCTATTTCTGAAAATTCCCTCTTATAGTGAGTATTGAATTACACAGAGATAATTTCTCTGTGGCATTAATACTTCATTGCTAAATATGATGTCTCATTATCTTTTTTTCCCTGAATTTGTCTCCTCTTAAACTTTTACTTTATGCTTTTATTTTATAGGAGTATCTGATAGAATTTTGCGTTTGCAGTGAAGAGCAGGCATAGAAAATAAAGGTAAAAGGACATGACAAATTGGCTATTGTACAACAATGATTTGATGATAACATTAACTACCTTTTTAGTTCCATTGGGACAGAGGAAAAATTCATTTTATTCATGCATGGCAGAATCATTCACCTATATTAAATTATTCCTTGAGCCTTGCTCATATCACTCCTAAAATGGCACTCTCATCCTGATGGTATGCTGTTCAGAATAAGTACCAATTTTCAGCAGATCACAGTATTAATGCTAGTTAATTATTTTAAAGATTTTATTTATTTATTTGAAAGAGAGCGAGAGAGAGAGAAAGCACAAAGAAGGGGAAGGGTCAGAGGGAGAAGCAGACTCCCCGCTGAGCCAGGACCCCCCCACCCCCAATGTGGGACTTGATCCTGGGATTCCCGGGACTATGACCTGAGCCACAGGCACACAGACGCTTAGCCACCCATGTGCCCTAATTAATTATTTTAAATGAAGGAGACATGTTGAGAGAAAAATCAATATATTATTATTACTATCCAAGTAAACTTTAAAATGCTGGGACCATCCGAGAACCTGGAAGGACCTGAGTCCATTGATGTATATGACTTTCCTGATTTGATTTCTCTTTATGCTTTCAAGGCTTGTTTTTAACCTTTTTAAATGGGGTCTGGAGTAGCCCCGATTGTAAGGTTGGTTTTCAGTCTACTATCAAGGTATGACCACAGTTGGACCTCTACTAAATGTCCCATGTGTTCAGTAAGTTCTCTCCACTCCAGCTCTCATGCTTTTAAGTCACCTAGATCTTGTCATTATTAATAACTGTGTTACAACCTCAGGCCAATATCTCCTCTTTCTGCTTTATTGCTTCTAAACCGCTTCCTGACCTTTAATAGTCTGTTTCGCTGGTTCCTCCTCATCTCCCAGACCTCCAAGTACTTTACTGTCTCAGCTCAATACCCTCCTTTCTATCTTCACTCACTCTCTCATGGCCTCTTCCAGTCTCACTGTTCTCCCTCAAGGCCAGGCAGGATCCCACAGGACAATATGTCAGAGCTAGTCAGGGAATTGCTCACAACCCAGAAGCTGAGAATTAATTTTGGAGCTGTGAGTTTAATTCCAAGCCTGTTATGAGGCCAAACAAGTGCTCAGAAAGGAGATGGCAAGAGAAAAAAAAAAAAACAAACAAACAAAAAAACACACAAAAAAACATTGACACTGGAGGAATTCCTGACTCAAACACAAACCTTCCTAGACTCAGTATTTCAGTGGAAGCAAATTATTGAAATCTTAGGGCCTTATTCCAGGATATCAATAATTTAAAAGCATCAGGAAAATAATGAATAAACTTAAGTAAAATGAAAGTGGTTTTAATTGTTTGCAAACAAATGTTCTTTTTCTTTTCTACTCTTTTAACAAAGAAATAATTAGAGAGAATCTTTCTCTATAGTTTTAGCCCTTGGAATTTCCAGTGTATCCTATTGGAGACAAAAATATTTAGTATATTATCTCCATGAACCTGCTTGCTACACTGGAACAGGTGTGGAAATTTCTGCAAGTTCTAAAATAATTCTTTCACTGCAACACTGTAAACTTTTGTCATAGTTTCCTTTCTTTCCACTACAACAATAATAAAACAAAACCAACACATTCAAATTGTTACCATCTGGACACAAATAGGAACTAAGCTCGTCCCTTGAGCCTCACTTTGTCCCTTCACACGTATTTGTCTGTGACCTTTCTAGTGAAGAATAATGCCTTACTCCTATGAAATTTTGAGATTTCATGACACATTGTACCATTTATTCCATCCTGGAAGAAGTTCTAGATTCATCTAGGCATGCTAATACCTATGCTCCTGAGGAATTCCTAGAATCCTAGAATTTTTCCTGGGAATACCAAAATAGTACTAATTCCATATGTCAAGTTGAAGAGTCTTCAAAAGGAATTCAGATTATCATCTTTTATTTCCATTTAGCAGACTGAAAGATTATACAGAAATGTTTACGTGCCTTTTTTTTTTTTGTCATTTGATGGGCAATGCTACCCTTTTCTTTTTTTTCTTTTTTTTATTGTTTCATTTTTTAATTTTTTCAGTGTTCCAAGATTCATTGCCCATTTCCCATACCCAGTGCTCCATGCAATAAGTGCCCTCAGAACCCACCACCAGGCTTTCCCATCCCCCTACCCCCTCCCTCCAAGTCCCTCAGTTTGTTTCTGTATCCAAAATCTTTCTTGTTTCGTTTCTCTCCCTGAATTACCCTACTTCCCATTTACTTTCCTTCCCCTACTGTATTCTGTATTACTCCTTATGCACCACAAGTAAGTGAAACCATGTGATACTTGACTTTCTCTACTTGGCTTATTTCACTCAGCATACTTCCAATCTAGTCCATGTTGCTACAAAATGTGCTTATTTTTAGATAGAAGAAAATGCAAATTAAATTACATTTGCCATCAGAAATTCTCCTCCCATCAGCTTTTGATGGGTAATCGCCTCTATTAGGTCTTTACAGTAAGTTTTCATTATTTAGAAAATTAAGATATAACAGCCTCAAAATCGATTGGTGTAAAGACTGGTTATACCAGATAATATTTCTATGCTTGAGCAAATATTTAAACTCTGTGCCTAAATAACCCATCTGTAAATGAGTTGGGAGGATTAAATGCAATAATTATCCCCAAATACTTTCAGTAGTGCTTAGCATATAAAAAGTATTCAATTGGGGTAATCATCATCCATCTTCATGATCATAATTTTTTATAATCATTGTATTTTCATCAACTTTTGTAGAGTAGATAAAATCTTACAAAAATGTTCATAATATATTAACTGGGGAAAACAAAAATATAGTACACTTAATGCTACTCTATAATACATGTTAACAGTTGGGCAAAGGTTCCATAACTATTTGCAATAATGGAAATAGATATGTTACTATGATTTTTTTCCTAATAATGATGATGATGATGATGATGATGATTTTTTGAGACATGGTGGTTTTAATTAAAAAAAAAATAAGGTCTTTCCTTGCTTTAAAACTCATCTTCCTCTCCTGACAATTAGTCTAACCCCACTTCATTTTCAATTTGGCCCATGAAAACATGCAATGAAATTTCTCTAAAGGGACCTCTGGATCACTGTTACTGTGCTGATCCTCTAGTGATCATCCTTGGAAGTTAGTTCAGTCTTCTGGTGGATGCTTCCAAATCACCGCATCCCAAGGCAGAGAGCTCCAATCATTAGAAACTGTCTCCTTGCACTGAGCTTACATCTGTCTCCCAGGACGAGTACTGATAGATTCCAGTTCTGCCTTCTGAAACTGTATCAGTAATTCTAGCATGTTTTCAGGAAAACATCCCTTCACTCTTGTAATAGAAGATTTAAAATGAGCTTAATTAAACAAGTCTATGGATATACATGTCTGTTTTACTCTGAATTTCAATCTTGAGGAAATAATAGATCATTTACATAAAATGTTATGGCTACTTTTAATTCATTTTAGGATTCTAATTTTAATGCAATTTACAATATTAATTATATAAATGAATTATTTAAGTGAATACTGTTGGTAAAATACATTGCTCAGTTTTGAAATTGAATTTAAATTCAAAACTAAGCTATTCAGTTTTAATATTTTTAAAAGCATTTCCTACTATTATGTATGATGTTCATATTAGGATATGTAATATAAGCTTCCAATTTGTAGAAAATGAGGTTTTTGGTTATCTTCATTTTGGATCTGTAAAAATATATTTAAATTCTTTTTTTGAAAGGGGAACTGCTTTTTGATACAGTAACCTTGCAAATGTCATCCCAGCAGGAGAGTTTTTGGAGAGCACTGGGTAATAGAAAACACAGCTTACTAATCATAGTTATCTTGCTGGCAGGGTTCTCTCTTGCAAAAACTGTAATATACAGTTCCAAAGATTACTAAATTTCCAAAAGTGGCCATAATGGTGGATCTGAAGTATTTTCTTCAATTTTTAGTATTATTTTAACCTGATTTTTACTTTGGAATATCCTAAAACTGTAACATTATTTGAAGCTAAAATCTTATTCTATAAATGTAGTGCTTATCAGCTGTTTAATGTATTCATCATTTTAAAAAAGAGAGTATTTTATTTAGTTACTCATTTTTTTAAGTCTTTTAACTTTAAAGTTAATGAACAGAAGCACTTGAAAATGGTACTACTGCGTGGTGATTTTACTTCTTGCTAAGATTCTGTGATCCTTATGTCATATTTAGAGATTTAGGGTTACTTTTTCCTTTCTTAAACATGTAAAGATGACACTGAGTAGAGAAAAGGTAGAGTTCTAAAACTGTATTCTCTAACAGTATTTTAAGGTAAAGGGCTTTATTTCACAATTGAGGTAACAGAATGAAAAGCCATTATTGTTAGCATTCTGCTAGTCTGATCAGGTGCGTAGTATTTGTTTTCTTCAAGCCTTTCCTTTTCTTTCTTTTCTTTCTTTTCCTAATTTGCTCCTCTGTTTAGAAGTTGGAGGAGTGACCAAGTTAACCACGGAGACTTTTATATGTTTTTGCAAAGCAACTAATGTTTTATTCAACAGACCATTAGATTCAACCAGTATTTATTAAGTAGCTGCTTTGTGGTAAACTAGGCATTTCCACAATCGAATGGATGAATGTTATTATATCTATTATTCATAAGAAACTAAGGTTAAAAAACAAGTGATATAATGTATTAGGATTGCAATTTTAGCACAAGTAGGTCTTAACTCTATAGTTGTGATGTTTCCCAGTTTCCCATGTTGCCACAATAACAAGATACCAGATAATAAGATTAGTTATATACAAAATCAGAGTTCACATGAAACATTCCTGGTATAAAACCTTTGGAAATTGCATGTATTGAAACATCCTGAACTAGTCTGCCACTCTTCTGAAAAATTATAATATGACATAACATTTAATGCCAGACACTGACACAAATTTTATCTGCTCACAGAATTAATATTATCACAGTAGTTCTGTGAATTAGATGGAGTGATTGTATACTGACCACATAACTGATAATTGGGAAATAGATACAAAGAAGGCTAAGGGTTATGAGTGTAGAAAGAAAAGTGTAAGGTTTTTTTTTGTTTTTGCTTTTTTTATTTTTATTGTTACTTAATTTTTTTTTTCCAGTGTTCCAAGATTCATTCCCCATTCCCCACACCCAGTGTTCCATGTAATAAGTGCCCTCAGTACTCACCACCGGGCTCTCCCATCCCCCCACCCCCCTCCCTCCAAGTTCCTCAGTTTGTCTCTGTGTCCAAAGTCTCTTTTGTTTCATTTCTCTCCCTGACTTACCCTACTTCCCATTTACTTTCCTTCTCCTACGGTCCTCTAGGTTACCCCTTATGCACGGCAAGTAAGTGAAGCCATGTGATACTTGACTTTCTCTACTTGGCTTATTTCACTCAGCATAATCTCTTCCAGTCCAGTCCATGTTGCTACAAAAGTTTGATATTCATCCTTTCTGATGGAGGCATAGTATTCCATTGTATATATGTACCACATCTTCTTTATCCATTCATCTGTTGATGGGCACCTTGGCTCTTTCCATAGTTTGGCGATTTGGCCATTGCTGCAATGAACATTGGGGTACATGTGGCCCTTCTTTTCACTACATCTGTATATTTGGGGTAAATGCCCAGTAGTGTAAGTTTTAAGAAACTTTCCGATCTTCTCCCTGTCCATCTTTTCTGTTTAAAGACTAAAACATTCTACATAACCACCATTTACCATCACAAATACAAACTGTAACTTTCTCCTCACTCTCCTTTCTCTGCCTCTGTCTCTCCATCTCTCTCCCTCTCTCTGACATAAACACACACACACACACACACACACACACACACACACACACACACACAGGCACAGTGTTTTGACTTCGTAACTTGAGTTCAGATATGGTACCAGGCTCTGTAACTTTTGTGTTAAACTCTATAGAAGCTCTGTAGACCTTCTCTCTTAGGAGTTAGTTAAACTATGAAGGATTATATTTTATGTCCATTTTGTTGATATTTCAAGCATTGATTTATATGACCATACACTGAAAACGTTATCATGATTTTCCTAAAGCAGTACTTAAAGAGGAAATAATTCACCATTGGCTAAATTTTATTAAAAAAATAAACAAAAAAATAAGTGCTGAGAAATACTGTGGCTTGTGTGGTTACAATATTTTTCGATTGTTCTTTTTCCTGAGCTGAAGGCAGAGGCTTAATCCACTGAGCCACCCAGGCACCCTCTTTTTCAGTGTAATTCTAAATTTGGTTTCCTCTGCCACAGTGTGATGATAACATAATATTTGACAGTGAAGGGCATTTAAGCTAAAAGATCCAAGAGCCCTGAAACAAAATTGGGTAACACTTTAAAAGGTTTCATTCTTTCACCTTCACAAGAAAACTGTGGCATGCAAAATAACAACCGTGCCTTAGGCATAACTTTTGAAATTTATCTTTTTTCCTCTAAGGACTGTTTTGTTGTTGTTGTTGTTGTTTTTGAATGTGCATTTTTAGCAAAATCTTGTCCTTGTAGACATGTCCGAGCAACCTGGCGTTTTACTTGGTTCATTTCTCTACAATGGCTCTGTCTTCTAAATTTAAGTTTCAGTGTAGCTTATCTCTGGGCTAGTAAACTCAGGTTTTCATTCAAGAGTGTGTAAAACTTCACATAATCTGATACACTGGGCTCAGAGTATAATTATAACAGAGTGTAATTTATAACATAAAATAATTCATATTGCTTTGTTGACTTTGAAAATTACATTCAAGCAAACACTTGTAGTTCATCATTGTTCCTCATTCTTAATATTCTAGGCACAGACCATTCTTTTGAGTTTGAAAGGTGAGGCAAGAGCTAGTTTTTGGAGTGTTAAGCATTGCAGATAAAAAGACTGGCAAAAGACAATGTTTAAACCCTAACAGTGTACATATGTTTTTCTTGGTACTTTTTTGTCTATTGGAGAAAATAAAAGAATGACATTTTACATATAGATTTTAAATATGGATGTTACAATAGATAAATTCTATCTATTTATCTACGCTCTTTTCTTTATCTGTCTCTTTGTTATCCTTTTATCTTGACAAATGAACAGACGGACATAGATACAAGGAGACATTTTCCTATTTTATAGGAATAAAATAAAATAAAATAAAACCAGTTATTACAGCTGAAGTTAATATTAAAAGGATATTAGCCAAACAGTTGTCCCACTGAAGAAGACAATCTAATGAAAAATTAACAAATAATGATTTTAACAGTTAATATGCAGATTATGCCAAAATGTATGGAGATGATACATGTTTCACATGTGTTATTTTATTTGATATAAAAATCTTATCATGGGTACTACAATTGTCCTGATTTTCAGATAGAACAATTGAAACTTGGATTAACTATATTGCTTCTTTTTTTTATGAACTGAAAGTTTGTGTCCCTCCAAAATTCATATGTCAAAGGCCTAATCTCCAATATTACAGTATTTGGAAGTAGGGCCTTTGGGAAATAATCAGGCTTAGAGGAGGTCATGAGGATGAAGTGTTTTTGATGAGATTAGCACCCTCATAAGAAGAGGAAGAGACGAGAGCTCTCTGTCCAGGAGCACACCCTGAGGAAAGATAACGTGAGGATACAGAAAGAAGGTCATCATTTGCAATCCAGGTAAAGAACCCTCCCCCGACACCAAATTTACTGGCACCTCGATCTTGGACTTTCAGTCTCCAAAACTGTGAGAAATATGTCTCTGTTGTTTAAGCCACCTAATCTATGCTATTTTGTTACAGCAGCCTGAGCTAAAGACGAGTTTATATGCTAGTAGATAGCAGATCTCCAGATTTCACAGGGCTCCAGATTTCACTCTGGCACATTCTAGAGTTATGCACTTCACCCATTAAAATATAAACTTAGATAAATAATGTTTTATCTTCCAGCACTGTGGCTAACATGTTTTTTTTCCAGTTCTCAAGATAAATAAAAGATTGAAAAGGGTGAATGAGAGAATCTGTTCAGTAGCCTTTCCTATGTAAGGGTCATTCTTTTCTATCTCTCGGTGTATGCTACTTTTGTATTTAATTCAGAGATTTTGAGGGTCTTACAGTTTTTCTTCCTGACCACTATAGAATTAAAGTTTTATCATATACTAGTTTTCCAGACACAAACTACTTCCAGGAATGTGGCATATTCCCCATTATAAATGCTACATATTAAATCGAAAATGAGCATAACAAGGTAGTTGTTTTAGACTGAATGTGTCCCCCTCAAAATTCATATGTTGAAATCCTAACCCCCAATGTAAGGGCTTTATTTTATTTTATTTTATCTTATCTTATCTTATTTTATTTTATTTTATTTTATTTTATTTTTTTAAGATTTTATTTATTTGACAGAGAGAAACACAGCCAGAGAGGGAACACAAGCAGAGGGAGTGAGAGAGGGAGAAGCAGGCTTCCCACCGAGCAGGGAGCCCGATGTGGGACTCGATCCTGGGTCTCTGGGACTCGATCCTGGGTCTCTGGGATCATGACCTGAGCGGAAGGCAGTTGCCCAACCAACTGAGCCACCCAGGCGCCCCCCACTGTAAGGGTTTTAGGAGGTGGAGTCTTTGAGAGCTGAATTAGGTCATGAGGGTAGAGTCCCCATGATCAGTGTTAGTGCTTTCATAAGAGGCCCAAGAGATCTTCTGTCACTCCTTCTGCCACGTGGGGACACAGAGTGAAGACTTCCAGGGAGCAGGCTCTCACAGGACACTGAATCAGCGGGTTTGGACTTTACAATTTCCAGAATTGTAAGAAATAAATTTCTGTCATTTATAAGCTACCCAGTTCATAGTACTCTTGTATAGCAGCCCAAATGGATTAAAGCTGTGGCCTTGGATAAAAATGTAGTTACAATGTCTGTCAGAGAGGATGAAACACAGATATTAAATCAGATGCAATTACTTTCATTGTAATCAGAGTCTTCTTAAGTTAACCAATTAATATTTTAGAATGCTGGCATATTTATATTCTTGTTTAGGAAAGATTCAGTTTGAATATACATTCATTGGTCACTCATTAGATTAACAAATATTTAATGAGCTCCTACTATATTCAATACATTGCATTCATCAAATAAGAAAGCAATGTGAACACTGAATTTAAGAAAAAAACTTAGCAACTATTAACGTCATAAGTTTTGCAAATAAGTAATCTTTTGGATATCTTGGGAAAATGAGACAAGCATTATAATTAATGAGAAGATAAATTCTGAAAAATTCAATGTCTTTATTTTGGTCATGTAGAAATAGTCCTTTTCACATAAGCTTTTATTAGCTCTGCTATAGTGCAAAATGTGTATTTGATCTGAATTTCAAGTTTAATCCACCTTCTCATGAATAGTAATGTGAATATTGCTGAAAAATTGCCAAGACGGGCAATAGTGGGGAAAAAAGATAAGAGGTTACTGGCTTGAATATATCTCACATTTAATAACAGATTGAATCAAATCAAGGAGGAGAAGCTGGACCCTTTGATTTGTAGTATAATATCTCGAGGTTTCAAGCTTACCAACTAATGGAAGAAGAGACAAAGGAGATGGTGAAAAAAATTTTTATGGTGCAATGAAAAACCAGAGGTTTCATTGGAGCCTTTAGTCTCAAAAGTCTAATAGATTAATCAGGAGTCAATAATGTCAAATGCCTTTTAAGCAGACAATAGAAATATGAATTTTGAGGTTGGGGTAGGAATTTGGGGATTGTTAATCAGAAAACCTTCTGTATTTGGCCCCATATTCTCTAAAGATTTCTGTAATGAGAAAGAACTAATGGAGGGCAAATCTAAGATCAAGGTACTAGCAACCCACTCTAAACCTGTAAAAATTGCACAACATGGAACTAAAAACAAGCTCTGGGGATCCCAGACCTGTTTTTGGCTATAGTCCCTTTGTTTTACTTCTACTTCTGATCATCCTTTGCTTTATTCAATGTATGACTGAATGCTGAACTAGCTCTAATAAGGATGTCTTCTCTCCGTTTCTCTGGTTAAGCTACTTTAGCAGAACAATTTCTTTGCAGTTTCATACATATGTATGTACCCCTAAAGAGATATATATTATTTCTAAGTGTGGATTTCTTTATTTTGCTTAGCCAATGTTGTCATTTTGGTATTTTAAAAATCTATTTTAATATCTAGAGATCTATTTCATTCTTGAATAATTTAGCCATTCACATCCTGATAGAAATTTAGTGAGGAAATTTGTTTCTAGTGTTTACTCTTTCAAAAAGGCTGCTCTGAACACCCTTAAACATTCTTCTTGTAGTTGTATGTGTCTGTTTTTCTAAGATAAATATACAGAAGCTGAATTTCTATATAAGAGAATAAAATGATTTTTAATTATGGTAGACGTGAAATTGAGTACCCTCAATTTACACTCACATCAGCAGTGTTTGGGAATACCAATTTCTCCATACTTTCACCAAAATTTATCAACCATTTTCTTTTTTTCTTTTCTTGTTGGGGGGGTAGTATTTTTGTTTTAATTTATATTTCCATGGGCATACCAAGTAGCTTGTCATTTGTTGAGTTTCTGCTTTCAAGACTGAATTTAAAAGGGAGTCTTGACCCCCTACACCTAATTTATAAAAATGAAATAGAAAGAAAATAAACAGTTAAAGAGCTGAGCTAGAAAACAAGAAGGGAAATTGCTTGGCAGACAAGAGTCTGAGAAATTCCACAAGAATTAATCCTTTCTATTCAGTTTCCTTTCCCCAGGAATTTCTTGAGTCTATATTCTGGCATCGACTTAATTCTTAATGTGGTTGAACAGTTTTATGTCCATCTGCCCCGTTAGTTCATAAGCAGGACATCAAAAACCATGTTTGGTTTTTCTTGATCTGCCAAAATATTCAACAGAGATCTGTCCATTTTAGACATGCAATAGAGGTGTATTGGCTATTCTAACATTGAGATTAGGATGGAATCTTTCAAACTGGGTATACTAGTTTTATAGGTCTCTGAATTATCTTCCCAAAGCCTATTCATTTTTTTTTTTTTTGTAATTCAAAAACACAGCTGGTGTTCTCCAGGAGACCGTACAAAGTCACAGGGGCAAGCCTCAGAGATTTTGTGGGTTTGGTTCCAGATCACCGCAATAAAGTTCATATTGCAATAAAGCAAGTCAGATGAATTTTTTGGTTTCCCAGTGTGTATAAAAGTTCAAATTTACATTATACTATAGTCTTTTTGTTGTGCAATAATATTATGTCTAAAACACAATGTGGATGCCTTAATTAAAAATTACTTTATTGCTAAAAAATTGCTAACCATCAACTGCACTTTTAGCAAATTGTAATTACTGATCACAGATCACCATAATAAATATAATAATGAAAAAGTTGAAATATTGTGAGAATTATCAAATGTGGCACAGACACAAAGTGAGCCAATGATGTTGGAAACATGATGCTGATGAACTTGATGCAAGGTTGCCACAAACCTTCAGTTCATACAAAATGCGATAAAATGCATTTAAGTGAAGCTTTATAAAATGAGGTATGCCTACCTTATTTTGCTCCATAATATTGAAATGTTATATTTCTGAGCATGTAGTCCTCCAGAGGAAAAACACAGTAAAAATACTTCTGTTTCCAATAATCTATGTAAATTTGTATTTTCATAAGCAAAAATTGCTGATAGAATCAGAATGTTCCATGTAATGTTATGGCAGGAATACCTGGAGAACTTCCCAAGGACCTTTCTACTGTAGACATTTCCAATAACTATTTCTCAAAATACCATAAAACAGACACACACCACAACTGAGATAGGATGGGCCCTTTTATTCAAAAGAAAGATGTGTTGAGGTGACTAGCTGTACAAAGATATGTGTTTAAGAATTATTATCAAATATTTCCCTAGCTGTTTATGGTCCTTAAACTGTGACCTAAAAATAAATTGCTCATGTATCAATAATAGTCCCTTGAAAAAATAACTAATAAGGTTGACCTAAAGGGCTTATTAACATATCACACAAGAAATTGTTTATTTTAAAAGTTATTTTAAAAGCACGAAAGGACCAAAAAGGAAGTTTCTAGTCCAAAGAAACATATTTTCAGCACCATAATTATTGTCAGTCGTTTACAGTGCTCTAAAGCTTTAATCCAGGGGAAACTCATCAGTGGAATATGAGTCAGTTTGATCTGAAAGTGCTTGAGAGGAGGAGATATGTCTGCAGATGGTTTCTCATCTGTATCTCGTAATTACAGTCTATGTTCACACTCTAATAAACCTAAAAATATATGAAGACCAATATAGCTGATCTTCTGAATAAGCAATAACTAATGAACATCTGGGTATGGCTACATGCCTTATAATTGAGCAGATAATTTTCAAATCAGTCAATGAAGTGGCGGCGGTTAATTTCTTAGTTTGAGGACTCCGCTACCACCTAGACATTGAAAAATCTGTAACCCTATCTGAAACATTTATTTGTACAAATTATGATATTATGTAGTTCTAAAGAAGCCTCTGAATAAAAAGGTGCTTCTTGCAGATAGGCAACCACATGGTTTGGTGAGTGCCTGGGAACACTGATAAAATAATTTTAGGAAAAGCAACCTAGGTGAAAAACCAGTAAGTTCAGCCCAGATAGTTCTTGTAAGCATAGCCGAGCTGTTGGAAAAAAAAAGCATTTCAGGGAAAAGATCCAGAAAGGGCCAGCTAGGATTAGCCTTACTTCCAAAGACACCTTAATTTCTGTTGTCTTTTTGTCTCAGTTATACCTGTCATTTTTGTGGCCTTTGTGGGAAATGCATTACAAAACTCACTCTCAGGGAAACATGACATTCTTTAAGATAATTGTATTCCAAATTTGCTATTTTAGCTTGGTATTCTGGACTCCTGGCTTCCTGAGGCTCCTTCTATCAAAGTAGTTCTGTTTTTACTTGTTTTGTTTTTCCAAATGCCACTAGTGCTTGTTTTAATAAGGCATTCTGCTGCCAAAGAGAAAGACTTGAAACCTACTCTTGTAAAGATATTTCTGTTGTAAAGAAGACAGATCAATGCTTGATTTCAGCAGATAAATTATTCAAAGTGAAGTCCTAAAAAATAACACAATAGGCCTGGAGAGTAGGTATTTTTTGAAAGAAGTCTTTCTTGGTACTTATCTACAAATGTTGCATTGGAGACCTTTTTTTTTTTTTTTTTTTTTTTTAAGATTTTATTTATTTGATAGAGAGAAACACAGCCAGAGAGGAAACACAAGCCGGGGAGTGAGAGAGGGAGAAGCAGGCTTCCTGACGAGCAGGGAGCCCGATGTGGGACTCGATCCTGGGTCTCTGGGATCATGACCTGAGTCGAAGGTAGTCACTCAACCAACTGAGCCACCCAGGCACCCCTATTGGAGACCTTTTTAACCTACAGGAAATATTAGAGTTGGTCTTTCATGAAGAAAAGACGCATAAACTAAAATAGAAATAAAGATAATAATAATTTTGCATTTTGACATGACTTCCACATTTCTGGTTTCCAAAAATCCGGAACTACCCTTCCACCTAGCCTTTGGATTAAAAAAAAGAGCAAGTGAAGGAATAAGAGACAAAGCCCTCCTTTTATTCAGCTGTAAGTACTGAGGCATATTATAGGCATTATCTTATTTAATCCTTACAAAAATTTGTTTAGTACTTAAAAATAGTCGGTACTGATGTGGGAAACAAAAATTTTAAAAATTAAATGTCCTTACTGCCTACAGCCCATTGACAAGTCTTTGAAACAAGGCAGAGTGATCTTCCTCTAAGAGCTCAGCTGCCTCGATGTTGACACTTTCCTAAGGGCAAAAGGAAATCTTACCCTGACCCCCCAGGATCTTGTGAGTCTACTTTAATGTACAGAAATTCTTTTGGAAACTTCCTTTATCTTGATACCCCCCAAGATATATGTTAGCCATCATCCTCCAGGCTTACAACCCACTGATATACATCTAAAGGTCTCATGACTGAGTTTTTATTACAAATGGCCTTTACCTAACTATGGTTAGTCTCCTCAGGGTCCTGGAAACTTTGCTTCCAAAGTACATTGGAGGCTTGTGCTGTCCCTAACCTTTCCCAACTTAAAAGGATATAATGAGCCACTCCTCACCCCAGTGAAGCCTTTTCAGCCCATGGGTCTTAACTTGATCCCAAAGTTACTTCTTTTTCTCTCATTATGTCTACAAGAAAATGTTACTTTAAGAGTACTAAGGATGTGGTGTTGTATTAGTAAACTAGCCCTGATCTCTTTTTTATTCATATATTTTGGGGGGAATGAGAATAGCAGTAAACTCAAAACTGAGGTAACTGTTCCTTTAGAGATACAAATATGATTAAGAAAACATTTTGAACTGACTAGGTGGTCAGTGTTTGTGCATTTTTCCATGTAGACAATGCTCACTGATCGTTTAAAATAGTGTAATAGATGATGCCAAAGCCCCTTTCCTTCAAAATTTTAAAAGCTCCTCTACATCATACTTTAGGATTTGGTTATTATGAATTTGAATTTATGAGTTACTATAAACATATTTTCTAATATTCTAACTGGTTGCTAACAAATAAAGGTATTTGGCTCTATTTCTTTAAAAATGGGTATTTTGTTTGTTTTTGTCTACATGAGATGTTGTCATCATTTGGTTCTTTACAACTAATTTTTTTCCCTATTCCCAAATATGATAAATTTATTTTCGATTGTTATTTTATTTTTATTTATTTATTTATTTATTTTTTTGGAGAGAGAGTGAGTATGAACAGGGGGTAGGGACAGAGGGAGAGAGAGAATATTAAGCAGGCACCAAGCCCAGTGTAGAGCCCAACACAGGACTCCCTCCCAGGACCCTGAGATCCTGATCTGAGCAGGATGGAGAGTTGGATGATTAAATGACTTACCCCACCCCAGCATCCCTGGATGTTATTTTAAAGTAGATTTTCTACCTAACAAAAAACAAAGCAAAACACATTTATCGGCCTTCACCTGACATTTTGTACTTAGTTTTCCAAATATCACATGAGTTGCTGATACAATAGATCTTAAATGTTCTCACTATAGAAAAAGGTGTGGTAATTACATAAGGTGATAGATGCATTAACTAATCTTATTGTAGTAATTAGTTCACAATATATATGTGTAGCAAATAATCATGTTGAAAGCCTTAAACTTACACAGTTATTTGTCAAATGTATCTCAATATAGCTAGGAAAAAATAAAACAAAATTAAAATATCATGTTTTGTTTCTATAATTATATATATTCTCCTGGCCAAGTGGTATTGCTTTGTAAGTTCTTTGCCTTGATTTTAGGAAATTAAAATAAGTAACTTCTCTTATAATTTGCAATTTCATGCAGTGTATTAGAGCATCTATAGTTATAGGATTAATGCTATCCCCTCAAAATTAATGTGTCAAAACCCAAGCTACTGGTTTGTATCTCAGGATGTGACTGTATTTGGAGATAGGGCCTCTAAAGTGGTAATTAAGGTTAAATGAGGCCATAAGGCTGGGACCCTAATTCGATATGATAGGTGTCCCTAGAAGAAAAACAAAACAGTCTAGGGATGTGTGCTCCCACACATAAAAGTTCATATGAGGGCACAACAAAAAGGTGGCCATCAGCAAGCCAAGGAGAAAAACCTTAAGAGGAATCTAACATGCTGACATCTTGAATTTGGACTTCTAGCTTCTAGAATTTGGAGAAAAAGAATTCTGTTGTTGAAGTCATCCAGTCTGTGGAAATTTGTTATGTCAGCCCTAGGAAACTCATACAGCTAGGCAGGGTTTATTAAGACTCTTGTTTGTATACATAAGTCTGAATACAAGAGAAAAACAAATTGCACTTGGATAGAGCAAATCGATAGCTTACTTCTCTGCCCCTCCTCACTCAACAACTTATTAGACAATTTTTTAAAAAGATTTATTTATTTGAGAGAGAGAGAGAAAGAGAGAGAATTGTGGGGGGAGGAGCAGAGGGAGAGGAGGAAGAGAGAATCCCAAGCAGACTCCCCACTCAGTGTGGAGCCTAAGGTGGGGCTCCATCTCACAACCCTCATACATTATGACCTGAGCTGAAATCAAGAGTCAGACACTCAACCAACTGAACCACCCAAGGTGCCCCTGACTAGACAAATGTTTAAGCACTGTAGAAAGAAAGCCAACTCAGAGTGCCTTGTACCTATAAAATGGATATTCTAATACTATATTTTCTAATTTTAGAGGTAGTAATAATAATGATCATTATACTCAATTACTGATTGTTCAAATTATATGATATTTCTTTATGAGTCAGACTCCACATTATTAGTATGGAAAATCATCAAATGTTATAAAAGAAGTACCTGATAATGAGTCAATCCAAATATTGGATCATAAAATTTTCTTCCAGCTCACCACTCTGTTTCTACATTTCTTTCTTCTCACCCAGAAAAGCAATCTTTACAAGATATATCTGATCATGTCACTTTTTGGAAAACACTTCAATTGGTCTCCCTTTGGTTCAAGATAAAATTTTAATTTCTTGAGCCTGACACAAAGAGTCTATGGTAACTTGGTGCCTGCTACCTTTCCAACCTCCCTCCAAGCACCTCCAACTAATGCTCTGAAACCAGGTCCCCAGCTATTTATGTTCCTGGGTTTTCTTACCTATTTGCCATTTCACCTGTTTCTCTCTTTGTTTGGAGTTACTCTTTGTCAACAATGCTACACTTGACAAATGAGTGTAGGGGTTAAGATTAGGGATTCTGGAGCTAGAAGTTGTGGGTTGAAATTCCCATTTTGTCACTTATTACAACCTCTCTCTACTTCAGTTTTCTCACCCATTTGTATCTGTATGATAGAATTTATATTATAGTTAATACCCCAGGTTGGTCATACTTGATAAATAAATTAATACATGTAAAGAGAACATCATTTGGTCCATTCTAAGCACTTAATCAGTGTTAGTTGTGGAGATTCAGCTCAGGGAAATTCTCTCTAACCTCCTTCCCCAGCTTGGGTTACCTGCTGTCCACATATTTCCATGTTATCACAACTATTTTAACTGCATATTATAATAGCATTATAATGTAAGCTAGGAACAACTTGTGACAAATAAGGTTTAACTTTTCATTGCATCCCTGAGCATATCATTGCACCAGACATACAATAAGTGTTCTATAAATAGTTTGGATAAGTGAATAAATTAGGGGAAGACCAATGTTTGATTTAAAGATTGAAAATGCTTTAATGAAACACTTGAGGGCACCTGGGTGGCGCATTTGGTTAAGCGCCTGTCTTCACCTCAGGTCATAGTCTCAGGGTCCTTGGATTGAGCCCCACATTGGGCTCCCTGCTCAGTGGGGAGGCTGCTTCTCCCTCTCCCTCTGCCTCTCTCCCCAGCTTATGCTTTTTCTTTCTCACACTCTCCCTCTCCCTCAAATAAGTAAATAAAATCTTTAAAAAAGATGCTTGAGAGAGATGTTACATAAATCAATTTATCTAGAGTAACAATTATCATTCTTGCTATCAACCAGTGTTTTTAAATACCGAATCAACAGGAAAGAATTGCCCATGTAAACTTATTATTAAAAATGTTGAGGGATACCTGGGTGGGCTTAGTCAGTTAAGCATCTGCCTTTGGCTCAAGTTATGATCCCAGGGTCCTGGCATCAAACCCCACATCAGGCCCCTTGCTCAGTGAAGAGTCCACTTCTCTCCCTCTTCCTACTGTTTCCCCTGTTTGTACTTGCTCTCTCTGTCAAGTAAATAAGTTAAAAAATCTGTAAAAACATTTTTTGGAAAATATATGAAAGGCAAAACATAGTCAAAAAATAATCATTTCACTGGAAGATAAATATTATTAATATTTTATAATTATTTTTTCTTAAATAGGAATTTATATGCTATATATCACTTAAGTGGCACCTATAATTTTTTTTTACTTATTTAAAAAAAAACTAATGTAGCAGATGAACTGATACTATATATACAGAAAACCCTAAAGACACCAAAAAACTACTAGAACTGATAAATGAATTCAGTCAGGTCACAGAATACAAAATCAATATACAGAAATCTGGTGCATTTCCACACTAGAGAAGAAGCAGAAAGAGAAATTAAGAAAATAATCTCATTTAAAATTGCACCAAAAATAATAAAATACATAGGAATAAAATTATCCAAAGAAGTGAAAGACCTGTACTCTGAAAACTATAAAACACTCATGAAAGAAACCTGAAGGCCATACACCAAAGAAATGGATTGGAATAATAAATACTGTTAAAATGTCTCTACTACCCAAAGCAATCTACACATTTAATACACTCCCTATCAAAATACCATCAACATTTTTTCACAGGACTAGAACAAATAATCCTATAATTGTATGGAACCAAAAGATCCTGAGACACCAAAGCAATCTCGAAAAAGAAAAACAAACTGGAGGTATCACAGTTTCAGATTTGAAACTATATTATAAATCTGCAGTAATCAAAACAGTATGGTACTGGCACAAAATAGACACAGATCAATAGAAAGCTCTGAAATAAATACATGGTCAATTAATTTTTGACAGGAGGCAAGAGTATGGACTATACAATGGGAAAAAATATTGACAAATGGTGTTGGGAAAAGTGGACATCTATATGCAAAAGAATGACACCTTACACAATACACAAAAACTCAAAATGGATTAAGGACCTGAATGTGAGACCTGAAACTATAACAATCTTAGAAGAGAGCACAGGAAGTAATTTCTCTGACACTGGTCACAAAAACGTCTTTCTAGATATGTCTCCTGAGGTAAGTCAAAGAAAAGCAAAAATAAACTATTGGGACTCTCTCCAAATAAAAGCTTCTGCACAGCAAAGGACACAACCAGCAAAGCTAAAAGACAACCTACTGAATGGGGAAGACATTTCCAAATGACATTATTTGATAGAGAGTTAGTGGTCAAAAGATATACAATTCAAAACCCCCAAAATGGATTCCCTGGGGAATTCTACCAAACATTCAAAGAAGAAATAACACCTACTCTCTTGAAGCTTTTTCAAAAAATAGAAACGGAAGGAAAACTTCCAGACTCTTTCTATGAAGCCAGCATCACTCTAATCCCCAAACCAGACAAAGACCCCATCAAAAAGGAGAACTTCAGACCAATATTGCTGATGAATACGGACGCCAAGATTCTCAACAAGATCCTTGCTAACAGGATCCAACAATACATTAAAAAGATTATCCACCATGACCAGGTGGGTTTTATCCCAGAG
>PITA01027439.1:0-20930 GCA_004023965.1 Spilogale gracilis | reverse complement strand
AGACCCACATGTCTTATGTAAAAAGGTCTGAAGATTTTATCAATTAAGAGCGAGGCCCTGGGGCCCCTGGGTGGCTCAGTTGGTTAAACGACTGCCTTCAGCTCAGGTCATGATCCCGGAGACCCGGGATTGAGCCCCGCATCAGGCTGCCTGCTCTGCGGGAAGCCTGCTTCTCCCTCTCTCAGTCCCCCTGCTTGTGTTCCCTCTCTCGCTGTGTTTCTCTCTGTCAAATAAATAAATAAAATCTTTAAAAAAAAAAAAAAAAAAAAAGAGTGAGGCCCTATCCTCCCTTAACAGAAATGCCTCGTCTTGACTTTGTTCGCTGGCCGTGTCTCCCTGGCACTCATTCCTGGCAGTTGATTGAACACATTAAATCAGCCCACAGAAATAAGTCAAACTCTATTAGTCACTCTGTAAAAATGCTAAGTCTATTTATTTATTATGAGTTATTCATAAACATCAAGACTAGACTCTATAATTTAATACCACCTGCAATGATTCCTGAAAGTGGCAATATTTTAACACTACGATCTGATTAATTAACCTGCTCAAACAGAGTTCCGAATCAAGCATAACTTCCCTTTTACAGAAGTGTATTCATCTTCATCTCAAAGCCAGCCTTCTCAACTCATCAGGGAAGAACAAAACAGCTCATCAAAAGAAATCAATTAAAATCATCTGAAATAATACATATGTTCCACTAAATAAATATTTATAGGCTCCTAATACTTCCTTTTTTAAAAAAATACAAGGGAGGGGCCTCTGGGTGGCTCAGTCAGGTAAGCAGCTCATTCTTGATTTCGGCTCAGGTCATGACCTCAGGGTCCTTGGATGGAGCCCTGCACCGGACTCTGCATTCAACGGGAGTCTGCTTGAGGATTCTCTCTCTTCCCTTGCCCTCTGCCCCACTTCACCCCTCTCTCTCAAATAAATCAATCAATCTTAAAAAATACATACAAGGAAGTATGATGTTTATGATTTCAATTATATAATGTTTAAAAAGACAAAAAGGTGTCTTTTTGGTGTCAAAAGACAAGACAATGGTTTTCTTTAGTGGTCAAGGTGGGGAGACCCTGCACTTGGGATGGAGCATGAGAGGGACCTCTGACGAACTGAACATGTTCTAGGTACTGCTTTCATGCCTGTGGTCACTTTGTGAAAATCCTACATATGAGTATTTTATTTCTACATGTTATACTTCTCTAAAGTATTTCCCAAAAGCTAAGTAAAAATTTAAAAAAAGTGATTCGCACTTAGGCAGTAACATCAGCCAATGATTTAACTAAAACTGATGATATCCCAACTCTTCCACCTCCTAGATGCATTTGATGTGCAACTCACATTAAATGAACCTTGATTTGCTCACTACTAAAATAAGAATACCTATTTCATAGATGGGTTAAAGAATTACTACATATGTAAATATATATGTGTATATATTTTTACATAAATAAATAATATCCATATACACAATCTGTCAGTTTGTAACTTGTTATATAAATTAAGCATTGTTACTATTATGATTTTACTTATTATGCAATTCTCACTTCCAACAATGACACACAACACTCCTCCTGACAAAGAAGTCAACATGCTGATTTCATTTTTAATTCCTACTTGGATTTATTCCTGGGATGCAAGGGTGATTCAACATTCTCAAATCAATCAACATGATAGATCATATTAATAAAAAAAAGACAAGAAACATATGATCCTCTCAATTGGTACAGAAAAAGCATTTGACAAAATAAAGCATCCTTTCTTGAGTAAACTCCTCAAAGTGTATGGATAGAAGGAACATACCTCAATATCATAAAAGCCATCTGCAAAAAGCCCACAATGAATATCATTCTCAATGGGGAAAAACTGGGAGCTTTTCCCTTAAGGTCAGAAACACAACAGGGATGCCCATTCCCACCACTACTATTCAACAAAGTACTAGAAGCCCTAGCCTCAGCAATCAGACAACAAAAAGAAATAAAAGGCATTCAAATTGGCAAAGAAGTCAAACTCTCACTGTTCACAAATGACATGATACTTTATGTGGAAAACCCAAAAGACTCCACCCTAAAATTGCTAGAACTCATACAAGTATTCTGCAGTGTGGCAGGATACAAAATCAATGCACAGAAACCAGTTGCATTTCTATACACTAACAATGTGACTGAAGAAAAAGAAATTCAGGAATCGATCCTATTTACAATTGCTCCGAAAGCCTTAAGATACCCAGGAATAAACCTAACCAAAGAGGTAAAGGAACTGTACTCTAGAAACTACAGAACACTTATTAAATAAATTGAGGAAGACACAAAGAGATGGAAATACATTCTATCCTCATGGATTAGAAGAATAAACATTGTTAAAATGTCCAGAGCAACCTACACTTTCAATGCAATCCCTATCAAAATAACATGGACATTTTTTGCAGAGCTAGAACAAACAATCCTAAAATGTTTATTGAACCAGAAAAGACCCTGAATAGCCAGGGAAATGTTGAAAAGGAAAACCAAAGCTGGTGGCATCACAATTCGGGACTTTAAACTCTATTACAAAGCTGTAATCATTGAGACAGTATGGTACTGGCATAAAAACAGACATACTGATCAATGGAACAGAACCGAGAGCCCAGATACCAATCCTCAACTCTATGGTCAACTGATCAACAAAGCAGAAAAGAATATCCAAAGGAAAAAAGACAGTCTCTTCAATAAATGGCACTGGGAAAATTGGACAGCCACATGCAGAAGAATGCAACTGGACCACTTCCTTACACCACCCACAAAAATAGACTCAAAATGGATAAAGATCTCAATGTGAGACAGGAATCCATCACAATCCTTGAGGAGAACACAGGCAACAACCTCTTTGACCTCAGCCACAACAACTTCTTCCTGGACACATCACCAAACTCAAGGGAAGCAGGGGCAAAAATGAACTATTGGGATTTCACCAAGATAAAAAGCTTTTCTGCACAGTAAAGGAAACACTCAACAAAACCGGAAGGAAACCTATGAAATGGGAGAAGATATTTGCAAATGACATAACAGATGAAGGACTGGTATCCAAGTTCTATAAAGAACTTATTAACTCAACACCCAACAGAAAACCAGTAAGCTCCCTACCCTCACTGGGCTTCCCATCTAGAGGAGACTGTGAAGGGTTTCATGGTCATGTAAATAAATGAACCCATTCACTCTCTTTTACTATCATGTTTCAATCTCATATTTTTATCATGGCATACCCATTAATTCTTCTAGAACCCTGAGAAGCAGTGATATAGGTTAAAAAGGACCAAGAATTCAGGAAAACAAGAGAACAGTAAAGACAGCAATACTCAGAAAGGCTTAGAGGAAATGAGACTTGCCTGGAGAAGTTGGTTCTTATTTTCAGAAAACTTTGCGTTCAAGCATTAAAGATTAGTTTTGGAGACACATGGGTGGCCCAGTCTGTTAAGGGTCTGCCTTCAGCTCGTCATGATCCCAGGGTCCTGGGATCAAGACCCGCATCAGGTTCTCTGCTCAGTGGGTAGCCTGCTTCTTCATCTCCCTCTGCCTCTCCCCCTGCTTATGATCTCTCTCTCTCTCTCTCTCTCGGAAATAAAATCTTTTTAAAAAAGAGAAAACAAGAGAGACAAGTCTCTGGTTTGCAAAATACTCCAATGCCAAAAAGCTTGGAACTTAGCTGGCTCCTCAAGGACATGCTTGACCCAAGGTCACTTGCATTATAGAGTGACCATGTCCATCTCTTGGACCTAAAGTAAAGCAGGAATCTGAAGGAGGAGGCTTGCCAAGAGGGAGGGAGATTCTACAAATATCACCTACTTCATGACCTCCCCTGAATCTGGCCTGGTGGCCAGCAAGGCAGCAACTAATACACAGGATTCCAGAAGCTAACAAACATCCCACTACACCTAAAATGCAAAAAATATCCTCATCTGGAAAAATCGAATTTCCAAATATGCTGATGAGTCCCATAAGAGGAAAGAGCTATTCATTCACTGGGCAGAGGTATTTTCTTACTTGAGAGCAATTCCATTATCCTTTGTTACTCTACTTAAGACTCTTTCTACCTAACAAAGACCTTAAACACTATCTAGCCCAGTGTTTATGGAAGTTTGATTACAATCATCTATGAGTGAAATCAATTCACTGAGTTTCAACCAACGTTTTTCTCTAAATGAAAGAGGCTGGAGTGGGATAGATTAGAAAATATCAGGGCATCAGATACAGAGCAAGAATAATTATTTTACTAAATTTTTATATTTATATATCTAGTTATATACATATATATGTATACTGGATAATAATATCAAATGTTACCGGAAATATTTAAAAGCTAGCAATGAAGCCTAATGCCTTCATTGTAGGTGTGAGCATATTGAAGCCCAGAGAAGTAAACTAAGTTGCCCAAAGACACACAGCCAGTGAGTGCCAAGGCTATCCTCAGACTCTAGCAACTCTCAATCCTTGGTCAGTGCTCTTGGCACTAAGCTAATTAATTTTGTTCACAAACAAAATTACATCTCATTTCCACCTTTTAAAATGCACATTTCTGATGACAAGACTTGTTCAAAGATATATTTTCCATCACTCCCTGTTCATTGCCTTAAACAAAACTCTAAACAAAATAGTAATGTTGCCCTTTGCTGAGATCTATGCCAGACAGAAATGGAGCCTGAGGCAAAACCCGAAGGTGTTTAATTTTTTACCTTGTAAACTTCCTCACTAAATATGACAGAAGGGAATATAGCCAGAAGCACTGTAAAATTCCTATTAAACAATGTATCTCTTAAATAGGTACCGCTTATAAGATAAACCATACTGTCGCATTTTCTTCTTTATGATCTAATTTTCTTGTCAGCAGAGCTTGTGCATTTTTTTTCCTAAAGAAGAAAAAGATTACTTCAACTGCAGTAGTGACCTTACCCCCACCCCCCAACCAATGAGAGCTTGTTATAAGTAATAGCAATGTGATCCTCCAGGTTTATAATAGTCTTTAAATTGCATAGCATACTCTCAAGGGATTTGGCTCAGAAAAAAAAACAAAACAAAAAACCTGAAAACAGCATTTTCAATTAAGCTACATACTGGAAAAGTTGGTAAAGAGGAAGAAAATGAGCAGGGGTTTTCTTTGTTTTTGTATCTTTTTCTTCTTCTTTCAATCTTTTACAAATAATTACACAAGGTATATATAATAATTCAAGTTACTTAGATTGAACTCTGAGCCTGCAAAAAAATATATTTATGTTCATGTTTCTGAAAAGAATTCTCTAAAGCACTAACTGGCACGTAGGAAAATACATGTTGACAGGTGTTTCAAAGACAACTTTTATTTTTGTTTTTTGTTTTTTCCCACAGGGAGACTTTGTGAGCCATCATTTCTCTTGAAAGACTCCTCTCCCTGAAGTGTTCCGCATATATACTACAATAATAAAATAAAACAGATGCAATTCAAAATATATGTAAGAGAGAATGTGGACAGAATAGATTTTATAAAGCCCATGGCACTGGCTTGAGTGATGAGGCAACTTTCCATTGAAATGTCCTAGAATCTCTGAGTTCATGTTATGTCCAGAGGAAAAAGAACTGTCCACCTGTCTATCCTGGTTTGGGGGCCCACCGAGAAACTGGGTTACTTAACAGACAGAATGATTTTGTCTAAAGCATTCATTAGGCTCTGACACAGCTCCGTGAAAGGCAGGTTCTGACTTACCAATATTTATCTTTCACATGTTTTCTTTTTAATCCAGTTACTTGCTACTAGGGTCTCATTTTCCCATTAAAAAAATAAGTACAGTGTTCATCATAATAATCATTGTAATTATATTTAATATTTATTACTTTCTTTGTGTCGTTCTAATTGATAAGGTAGATGAATGTCAGTTCTAAGAAGGCAAAGGTTTTTGTCTATTTGGGCTTCACTGCTTTATCTCCACCATTTTAAATAGTTTCTGGCATATAGTAGATGTTCAGTTATCGTACTTGGAAATCCCCATTATGCAGTTGAGAAAAGTGAGACATAGAAAAGTTTCTTGTCCAAGGTCAAACTGGCTAAAGCCTAGATGTTGTCAAACGCGTCTATGATACATAGATAATGGCTCATAGTGATATTTAGTGGTCAGTTGCCATCATTTATTTCTATATGCTGTGTTTTTCAAAATAATATTTGGGTTTCTCTAATTTGAAAATTCTCATAGAAAACTTTTTTAAGTTCTGAAGATATAATGGAAAATAAAAAATCACATCTCATGAATTGAGAGATAATCACTGTTACCATTTTGGAGTGTTTTAAAATCTCTGATAAATGTCTATGAATGTAATTACTAGATTAAAGGATATGATCTCAAAAATATGTAGTCTGAGCTTGGAATTGATATGACAGAGCATCCTACCCATATAAAAAAGGCAGGAATATCCCTGCTCAGTGATGATGGAGAAGGTGTGTAGTTGCCAATAATTTGTTAAATGCACTTTAGATACAATATTATAACAAGATATTATAATTATATAACATAATGTTACAGTGTTATAATGTGTTCTGTCTTATACAAGTAAAGGTATCCTCCCCTGTAGTCAAAACTCACTCTCCCAACAACCATTCATATGTAGAAGCCATTTTTTAAGATTATTTATAATGGGAATATTTTATTAACAAATTTAAATAATGTGAAAATGCTTTTCCAGTCTCATGCCTGAAAGGACTGGGAACATCAGATAGATTAGCTGACACTAGAGTACATTCTTCTGACTCCAGACCCAATATTCTTCCCACTATGTTGCTTTATTTTAGTATAGGATTCACCAGTAAACAGGTTAGGACTCTTGAGAATGAGGCCCAGATACATTCTGATGGGTATCAAAGTCAAAAATAAGGTCTAATGCTTTGAGATTACAGAGTGACCAAAAACATAGCAAACGCCTGGGAAAGGCTACAGTAAGGAAGTGAGTAGGAAGGAGTGGGAGAAGTACATTGTTCTAAGAGCTGATTGCCCTAAGCACAGGCCTGAGCTTGCCGAATACAGTCAATGAGTTACAGCCAATGAGTAAGAAGTTAAGGGCAACTTTCAAAGGCAGAGATTAACACCCACCCAAAATGTTCAACCTTCCATGACCATGACTAAAGGAACTAAAATTGGATGGCCAAGTAACTGGGTTCAAGTTACAGTGAAGTTAAATCAGTACAGAGATATGCACTAAAGTAAAGGAAATGCACAAGAACACCAACACCAGCTGGCCTGAGGCAGAATGAGACCAGTGGCCTCTGTTTTGCTTTATTTTTCACCACTACCAGGAAAGCGATTGTTTTTCACAATTTAACATCTACGGCTAATAGAGGTACTTTTCTTCTTTTCTTACAGCATATACACAGGTATCACTGTATTCATGTATCATGACATTATAAGCCAAATGCCAAAAAAAGATGTTTTTAATGAAATTAAATTAATTTATAAATCATTGTTAACATTCCTGTTCCACCCACCAGTGGATCATCTCACACCCTGAACTACATTCACGCCCCTGTTTGGTAAGCTGGCTGAGGCAGGCTATGTTGCTACTTATTGAGTCGTTATCTTTCTTTTTTAGATTTATTTATTTATTTTAGAGGGAGAGAGCATATAAGCAGGGGGAGGGGCAGAGGGAGAGGAAGAGAGAATCCTCAAGCAGATTCTCCAATGAGTGCAGAGCTCAATTCTAGAATGGTGAGATCATGACCTGAGCAAAATCAGAAGTCAGACAGTTAACCAACTGAGCCACCCAGGCCTCCTAATGTGCCTTCTTCTATTTGATTCAAGTCATCTTTGTCTTAAGGGAGCCTTGCTCATGACAGTAACTGAAGTTTAATTTTTTTTCCTGTTCACAATTTTACCTGATCTAGATTTTTCTCACATGATATTCAATAAAAGACAGATAATACCCAAAATGCCATGCTGGGTCTCACATCACAATCTCATTTCATGCCATTCCCCAAAACCAGAAGATGAAGAAATTTCTCTTTTCACAAATCAGAGAAGTAATTGCCTGCAGATATTAATAGGCAATTCAAAAAAGAATAGAAATATTCCATGAAATCAAAGAACAGCTAAAACAATCTTGAAAAAGAACAAAGTTGAAGGACTCATATTTTCCAACTTCAAAACTGACTACAAGACTACAATAATCAAAACACAGTAGAGGCACCTGGCTGGCTCAGTTGGTAGAGCATGTGACTCTTGATCTTGGGGTCATGAGTTTAGCCCCACTTTGGGTGTAGAGATTACTTAAAAAAAAAAAAAAAGGACTATGGTACTGGCATAAAATGGAATGGGATTGATTGTCCTGAAATAAGCCCATATACTTAGAGTCAATTGATTTTCAACAAGGAAGCTAGGAAAACTCAGTGAGGAAAGAATAGACATCTCAACAAATGGTGCTGTGACAATTGGATATTCACAGCCCAAAAAATGAAGTCAAACCTCTCCCTCACACCACATATGAAAATTAACTCAAATTATATTGGTCTTAAATGTAAGAACTAAAATATAGAACTCTTAGAAATCCTGGAAAGAGGGGCACCTGGGTGGCTCAGTCATTAAGTATCTGCCTACAGCTCAGGTCATGATTCCAGAGTCCTAGGATCGAGCCCCTAATCAGGTTCCTTGCTTGGCGGGAAGCATGTTTCTCCCTCTCTCACTCCCCCTTCTTGTATTTCCTCTCTAGCTGTATTTCTCTCTGTCAAATACATAAAATATTTTTTAAAAAAACAGGAAATCATCTTCTTCTAAGCACTGAAGGGTCGATCACAGAAAACACAAGGGCAGATGGCCAAAGCCTTGAGAATAATTGGTGTAGAGGATGAGAAAGCTATGGGAACAAACAACTTTTATCCCATTCTTGGGATAATAATGATAATAATAACAATAACAATAATAATAATAAATGACAGCTCTCTTGGAGGTAATAGGCTTCCTGATGAATATAGTCAAATACTATAAGTAAAATAATTTTTGTCCCTTCCTAAAAACAAAAACAGTATTTTCAGCCAACTGGGCCATGATGGAAGCAAGTGCAATCTCTGGATACACCAATATGGAAAACCAGCGCCATGAAAAATACTTCAGAGGATAGCCACAATTTATGCAATGGTAGGAGATATGTTTAACTGGACAGGGAGAGGGCCCCTTCTGTTTACATTCACTCCTCATTTCCTTAAAAGGAAAAATTATACCAGAACCTGATTATATCACCTTTAATTTGTTGTACATAATTATTGTGTAACTTTCATCCCAAAACATGAGTTCCATCTTTATGAACTAACATATTTTCACAAATTTCTTGAATTGAAGACCACCTCCAGACAACATGGGAAGGAGATCCCGAATATGGTGGACCCAAATGATTACAGCAGGCAGGACTCAAGCACCTGGCTGGGAAGGCACAGCCTACCTACAGAGCAGTACCCTAGAATGTCACCTACCTTCTAACACATTACCCTATCAGATTTATAATGTGTCTGGAAGTACTCTTTACATTTACTTTGGTACTTAGGTGACAAAGATGTGATTCTGATTCTTCTTTCTAAGCAAGAAAAAAATGAGTCCTATTTTTTTTTTAATTTTATCTGCTTATATTAACAAACAAGGTTTCCAACAGAGTTGACTTTTTCATACTGACCTAAGAAATGCCTGAGTTTACAAGCAGGGTTAGCCTGAGATATAACAGGGTAGTCAAAACTTTTCAATGAAATAGGCATCATTTTCCCCCTCCCTCCTTGTTCTCCCTTTCCTTTTCCTTCTCTTCTTCCTCCTCCTCCAGCTGCTTCTGCTTCTTGCTGTCTTTTAGTGTTCCCAATCCTTCATAGTTAGTATTATTCAAATATAGCCACAATTTCTAAGCCAAGTACTAGTGTTTATTATTTACTATTTCAGATGAACCACATTATTGCTGTCTTCCTGAAAAGAGGCAACTGATCAGTGTTTCCCCTACTTTTTGTAGTTGCTTTGTTCAGATGTCAAATTCTTGCTCTTTCTGAAGATATCAGTAATTATGCTATAAATTAGTAAATTTTAACCCAATACGATTATGAAATACTAATATGTGCTAAGTATTAGATGCCTAAAGATGAAAAAAGAAAGTTTCTGCCCCCAAAAAACTCCTAGAGGAGAAATCAAAAACACAGATTGCACTTTAGAACCCTAGGGATCATTGTACAGATATGAACAAAGGCCATGAGAACATGAAGGACTTGGTGATTTGGGTGGTTGTTCCAATGTGGCTTACCAGTTGTCAAGAATATTTTGGGACCTGAAGAATATTCCTATGCTGTTGCTCAGTGCTCTGCAGGAATAGATCCACTTTCCCTTGTTAGGGTTTTACTACCAGAGAGGATTTTATGGACTCAGATCAAGCATAATACCACTATTACTATTCATCAAGCTAAAGGGTCATTTTTCTTGGATTCATCTCTCGGTGTCGTCTCTGCTAATTCAAGCTCAGTGGAGTCTCCGGCTTCATAGAGATGTGAAGCAATTGAGTTATATATGAGTCAGTAGATGAATAAAAAAGAAATCATTCCACATTGTAGACTTAGAGAAATTAGAATGAAATGGGAAAAATAAATGAGAAGGGTGGTCAAGAACTCTTTCAGAAATGTATTAATAATATGCCCAAAACCACGAACTGTGCAATCATGTCTCCATTTATGTATTATATGCCATCTCAAAAATGGGACCACGACTCAACATTTGCGTCAAATTTTATTTCAAATGTATCCTGGGGCAATTTAAAGAAATAATTTGGTAAATTTCCTTGTAAAGCAGAGACTATTTTACAGTGTGAATAATCACTCCCTTATTTTATGTCTTGTAAGTTGGAGTTTTGTCAAAGGTTGCTTAATGCAAGGCAAACTGCATCTTATACTTGATGCTCAAAGAAAAAAGATGTACAAAGGAAATGGCCATAAACTGGCAAACTTTTTGTCCATATGCACTCTAGTCATTAGGTTCGTGACATCCAGGGTTCTACTTTTGGATAACTTGCACTGGGTAGACCAGTATTCCAACAAATAGGCCACATAACAAAGGGGAATGTCTATTCTAGAATAAGCTGGTTTAGACAGAGAGAGAGAGAGAGAGATCTAAGCCAACACTTCTCAAAATTTAAGGCACATGTGAGGCACTTGGATTTTTTTTTTTTAATACAGATTCTGATTCGGGGATTTGGGGTGAGGCACAGAAGTTCTGCATTTCTAACAAGGTGCTGGTCCATGGACCATTTTTACATGGCAAGAATCTAAGCTAAGTTCCCGAAATAGATGCTTAGAAGCCTATCTTGTCCTATGCAGTTTGTCAGCAACTTGAACATCCAGGCACAACATCTTTGAGGTCTCCAAACCCTATCAGTGAGGAGAAGACAGAGGAAACAGAAACTCCCTGAGACAGTATTTCCTGTTCCTCATGTTTCCTTCCACTGCAACACTCCCATCCACCTTGGAGCTGGGGGGGTGGGGCAGCTGTTTGGCGCAGGAAGTCAGCTATCATAACATTTTCAGCAGTTTTTGTATTTCCTAACAGCAATGAAAAGGCAGGACTTACTGGAGATGGTCAAATGTTGTAGCTTTGATCTCAGGCAATATCGTTCCACTGAGCCACGCTACACTCACACTTCCAACAAAATTAATGCAATGCCTTTACTCTGGCTCTCTCTCTCGAGATGTCCCTGGAATACAGCTGGCTATGTAAAGTTTTTCCTTTGAACTAAGGCAAAGGGAGAACATAAGCCCCCCGGACACCTTTGGGCTCTGAGCACTGTATCAACTTTAAAACTAACTGTAAGACAATAGTTTGACTTTTTTAGAAACACATATTTACTAAAAAAATAATAGATATGCCATTGCACTAATTTGTTTTTAAAGCTATGGCCCAAATAGAAGTATATAAAGAACTTCTCTTTATCAGGGCCTCAGGATAATGTCTACACGTTGGTTTTCTCAACAAAGAGAAATTCATAATAAGCTATACCTCACATTGCAATTATAAGGCTCCATTTCTATGTGGTTTAGAGAACTCTCTAAAACCACAAATCAGCTATAACATTCACCAGGACTTAAGTTCCCATTTAGTTGGAGGAAATTAGCAAAAAAGATACTCCAAATCAAAATAGTGCCAACTAGAAATTGCAGACAGCTCTTCTCCAATCTGGAAAAAAAATCGAGATAGAAATAAATCAGTAAATCAGAACAGTTGTTTCAAAGATATTTTAGACAAAAGTAGCATATGATAGCAAAGATTCTTGCAAAACGGCATGCCGTGTCAATTAATTCTACATTCATTTCTTCTTGAAATCACCTTTGTGATGTATGTCTTCTGCTTCAAAGGAGATCTGGCATAACATGAAACAATTTCTATTTTGTAACTACCTTTTCCATGTCCATAAAACCACTATCAGTGAAAGTATAAGTTAAACCACTCTAACAATACACATACTCACATAGGATAGATATTGATATTCCACATACTAATACACCCTGGAGATGCTTGTAAATACTGAAGATATATAGAGAAGGACACGGGAACATAATTTTTATGTCACCTTTTTTATTAACGCCGTCTTTACTGTGAAACATACCCAGAGTGTTTCAACATACAGGACATATCTGCCCCCTGGTGGAAAGATGGGCCGATGGGACCAGCAGCTCAGGCCTTACCCGCGGCTTCCCACAGCAGCAACTGGCCCCTAGCGCTGTATCTCTACCCAAAGGGCAGAAGAGGATGATTCCAACCTCATGGGGTTAAAAAGACACACCCGGCAATGTCTTCACAGTAGCTGAGTCACTTCCGTAGAGACACAGTTCCATGAGACTTGGAGAAGCCCTTCCTAAGAGGAATCTGGTCCCACGGCCGCGTCCCGGAATCCGTGGGGAGGAAGCATTTCCAGCAACGCAGGGATCCTTCCCCTACACCGTCCTCTGGCCCAAGGGGATCCAGACTCACGGTAAGGTTTCAGGAAGTCCAGGGCCACTTATAAAAACTGAAACATCTATCTTTGTTGTTATTTCAGAGGCAGAAGGTAGCAGTGCCTTGGAACCAAGAAGGTGTGACACAAAAGTGGGGAAAAGATGTCACCTCACTTTCCACGTTAACACAGATGGCGTCAGGGGAAGGGAGCGGCCATCAGGTGGCTTCGGCAGCATGGGTGCGTCCACACGAGGCTGCAGGGCCCTCGGGGTGGGCGCAGCACAGCTCCCCAGCACTGACAGATGTTGCTATAAAGGGCAGCTGCACGTGCAGCCTCCCCCGATCCCACGCCACCACCGAGAGCCTTGGCGGAAAATGTCAGGACATGTTGTCAGAGGAAAGGAAGAGGAGAATGCCTTCCTTGCAGGGGCTGAGGAGGTTATTTTCATGAGCAACCTGAGATACTCTTAGAAGACCCTAGAAATAACCGGCTGTTGGAGATCCTAAAATTAGAGGACCGGAAGGAGCTAGAACAAAGACTATTTGTTATTATAAGCGTCTTTTTCGGCTCAAGCTGATGTGACCCGAGAAAGTTACATCAGTCTTGTGTACAGTCAGGAATCATTAGACAATGCCATGGAATGAAGCCTCGTCACAACTCAGCAATATGCCCGGTAAATATTGTTGCTGCTAAAACAGCAACAGCTCTGATGAATGAAGATAGATCAAGAACGAAGGAAACAGAAGAAACTGCTGTGGGGAAGAATGTAACAACCCAGACTCCACAGAGATTAAACCCTAGACGCTCTTCAATGGTCTAAACCTCAACCACTCAAGGAGCCTGTTGGCATCTCTTGTATTTTATTACTCCCACCACTGGAATTCATGTTTGGGAGTATATTTCAATAGAGCTTTTCCTTCACATGTCTGATCTCTCCCTTCTCCAAACTCTCCATCACCATTCACGTGACACTTGTTCATAAGTTTTCACCTGTAAATCTTTCCATGTCACTTTTAAATGCCATTTCTGGGGCATCTGGGGGGTCAGTCGGTTGAGCATCAGACTCTTGGTTTCTGCTCAGGTCATGATCTCAGGGTCATGAGACAGAGCCCCCCATCAGGCTCCACACTCAGTGAGGAATCTGCTTGAGATTCTGTTTCTCTCTCTCTCTCTCTCTCTCTCTCTCTCTCTCTCTTCTTCCCTCCCCCTCTGCCACCTCTCCCTCCACACATGTGTGCAATCTCAACCCTGTCTCTCAAAAAAAAAAAAAAATGTCCATTTCCTCCACAGTGCCTGGCACTGAGTAAGGGACCAATAAGTCTTAAACAAATACCTTTTTTAGGAATGAAATTATTGTCTAAAGCACAGAAGAAAAACCATTTGAAAACCCACACAGAAACCAGACTTCACCTTCACTCCTCCTGCTGTTTCCATGTCTTCCTTTAGAATGAATATAACATTGGGATTATTCCAGGAATGGGATATCAGAATCACAAGATGCTTAAATCCTCATCCATAATTCCTACATTATCCAAGCCTTCTAAAACAGCAAAAATATTTCAAATTTCCCCTGTTTAATTCTCTTTCCCCAAACTATTTCCATCTACTTTTTTAGGGCCAATCCTTCCCACCTTCCCAATCCTCCAGTGTCAAAGCCTCAAATTTTCTTGGATTCTCCCTGTCCCCATTTCATGCCTCTCAAATGCAAACCATCTCCAGGTGTCATTTGGGTTTTGACCCATCGCCAGACAAAGGGGTCTGTTTGCAGTCCTCTATGCAAAGTGTTCCGTTTGCCACCACCATATTCATGCTCACTCCCTTTTCCTCACTGAACACCTCCTACCTCCTCTCTTCACCAAATTCCCCTCTTCCTTTAAGGCCTACATCAAGTAGCTCTTCTTCAGGAACTCTCTCTATGTGATCCCCCAACCTCATAGTGATAACTTTCATCCCTGAAACTAGGACACTTGTAGTCCTAACAGTCTCCATTAATGTGACTATCTGTCCAGTTTTCCGTGGCACCGTCCTGGTTTGTACCTATATTCCTGGTGAAATACTTAATAGTGTCCTCTTCCCACTTGAAAACATGCCAGTCTGGATGATAAAATGAGATCACTCATCTACCTTTGCAAAAATATCACCTCCTTAGCTCATAGTAAATGACTCGATGATGGGGACTCTATCACACTCCCCTGTACCCCTCTGCATATGCTGCACATTTGCCCCCGGAGCAGCTCAAACAGCATTTGAAAATCAACTGGTCTTATTATCTTTGACAATGAGCAAGCATGGGAAATGCTTACCCCACTTATAAACAGTCTACCCAACAGAGTTCTTTTTTTTTTTTTTAAGATTTTTATTTATTTATTTGACAGAGAAACACAGCTAGAGAGGGAACACAAGCAGGGGGAGTGAGAGAGGGAGAAGCAGACTTCCCGCCCAGCAGGGAGCCCGACTCTGGGATCATGACCCCAGTGGAAGGAAGACACCAAATGACCGAGTGTCCCAGGCAACCCCTAACAGATAGTTCTATGGGTAATAACCTGTCCTGCTCTCCACCACTCCCCCCTACACACACACACACACACACACACACACACAGAGTCTGGCCAGATTAATCATCCATACTCTTCTATAAGCACCATCTTTCTTGTGCTCCTCTTTCCATGTGGGTGGGGCCAGGAGCAGGACTCTCTTGTGCCTTATAGAGCCCAGAACCACACTTCTAGATTTTAAATGCTCTTACTAGGGACTATTCTGCAGCAAAATTGTAACAGTTTGTCATCAATGATGCTCCTGTCTTCTTTTAGCACACCCACTACATCCTTCATTCACAAAGCAATTAATGAGCATTTGCTATGTCCTAGATACCACACAAGGTGCTAAGGACACAAAAAGAGAGCAGACAGTGCTTCCCGGTAGGAGCTTGGAATTTGGTGGCAAAGAAAACAATCAGAACTGTGCATAACACATGCTGTTAAGAAATGCAACATGTGCTAGGGGAGCGCCCACCACTTTAAGGAGTGCTGTTTTTTCTCACTCCCACCCACACACACACACCCACACCATGCGGAAAGCTTAACTATCCTTTGATAACATTATGAAATAAATTAGGACTTTTCAATTTGAAAGGCAAAAGGCAAAAGGACACAGGCCCTGGAGCAGGCACGCTCTTGCACTAGGAATATCAATAAATTAAAGGGAAGGAACATAAGGTGAAAGGGCAGCAGGCCTCTGCCTACCCTGGGATGGAGTTTTGAAAGGACAAGTGGGAGGGGGCAGCCTTCTGGGTTCCAGCAAAACAGGTGAAATGCAACAAATTTGAAGACAGCCCTAAATTTCAAATTAGAGCTGCCTTTGATTGCAAATGTTTAAACTTATATTAAAGGAAAATGGCCATCAAGGGGATTGCTTCTGAAGCCAGGCTCAGCAGGAAGTAATGGGACTGTTCCCTCATTAGAATGAAAAAGGGACAGCGCTGTGATTGAAACCTCCAGGAGTCGGCTCCCGGTCGAGCTCCGGCCATTTTTTACGCAGCACTGACCCCTAGAGGTTCTCCCTTCCGTTCAGCATGTGCTAGGCATCCGGCCCAGGGGAAAATAAATAAATAAAGGGAAAATGCAGCTCTACTTTCTTAAAATCAAAAGGGGTATGGAGAGCACGGGAAAAGAGGAAAATGGGATCTCACTGCCAAGTGCCATCAATTAAAACCGCCTTAATAGAAGCAAACTTTGTCAGTGTATTTCCCATGCCCCTAGCGCCGGCAGTTAAGCTTGCTACAGCATCAGTCAGGCCGATTGGAAACAAGCACTTGCATTTCAAATGTGCCTGTGGCAGCCGAGACCCTAGACCAGCTGCCAGCCCATCCGGTCCCCGGATGCGGGGAGGCAGTGGGAAGTTGTGTCCCTGCCTCGAGGACCCAGGCGGCGGGGATGCCTTGTCTGCACCACCGGCTTGGCTTCTCCCTTTGCCTCCTTTCCCTCTGAAAGAGGAGGGTAGAGTCACGCTCAGGGATCACCAGCGCCAGGACGGGGTTGCCTGCTGCCTCCTTGCCGCAGGGTGGGGGGAAACTGGGGCTCGGCAAGCTCTCCCAAGAATCTTAAATGACGTCGTTCTGGCCACTAAAATTTTGATGTTTAGCACGCAGGCCACTTGGGGATGTCTCCCCATACGGAGGAAGAAGAAAAGAAATCAAGCACATGAAACAATAGGGGAGTTGAGATTCCAAGTCTGCAAGTCTGACTCTGGGGGACGGTTGATTCTGAGAGTGCACCCACTCCCGGGTTGCAGTAAGAGGTCAACCCCACTCAGGGCAGACAGTCCAAGTTGATCGGTCCAAAAGGGGCTGGGATATGGGCTCTAAAATTCAAATGATCCACAGTTTCAGTCAGGAAATCTACAAAGTATCACAAATAGGGACAAAGGAGAAATGCAAGGATCTTCGGAAACAATAGTTCTAAAATCATAGCTCGGTCTCTCTCTAAAACACCACATAGGACCTTTTTATCCCGGAGGCAGCCCAGACCTATGTAAGGGGCCCTGCCCTTCCAGGCCATCTCTGGTTTTAAAGTGGCTTTGTTTGCACTTGGTCCTACAGCAGGGCTCAGGGCTCCCTGATGACCCATGCCCCTCAGAGAGAATGGTCACTGGCGTTAATGGGAGAAGCAGCCCTCTGCTGGGCTCCTCGTTCCCTGACCATCCTGGTCCAAGCATGCAAGAGTTCAGATGAGTCTTCCAATCAATATTCCTCTGGGCAGTAATGGTCTCACCTACAAGACGCCTACCCCAAAGCTCCTTTCCTCAGCAGTGATAATCATTAACACCTCAAAGAAAACCAGCCTCTCCAGAGCACGCACCGGGGAAGAGGCTGAATTTATTGAAAAGTGGTGAGCCTGAAAAATATAATCTTAGATAAATCTCTTTATCCCTATGAACTCTGGAAGAAGGATTTTAAGTCTGCATATACATGGGTGAATTTTTTTTTCTTTTTAAAAGTGAATACAAAAAAAAAAAAGTGAATACCTACGGGGGTTAGGAGGAATAAGGTGGGGGAGGCATGATTTCTAGTCTAAACACTTGATTTGATACCAAAAATAAAAACATGGAATGTCATTAAGCAACCCACATCCTGTGCCTAAACCAGTTGCCAGTTCCATGAAAATTCCAGTTGTGCCTTCAACAATGTCCCAGACACTATTCATCTGGCATTTCAGGCTGCCCTTACTACTGATAATTCAGTAATTGATTGGGCACTGATCTGATTTGATGGGTGACTTAGCTAAAATAATTGGGTTGACAATTTCCACAGCTGAGGAAGTTACATACCATCTTGTGCCCATTAGGATCTCATGCATGGCCTTCAATAGATTCAAGAGCATCATAATTATTCACAAGATTTTCCAGCTTCTCACTGTAGTTGTCACTCAGACAGTATGCCAAGAAGCTAAGCAAAAGAAATACATAAATATGCAACCATTTACTGCATGTATCCACTGTTGGCAATCATTAGTCTAAGGCTCCCACTTTCCTTCCCAGGGAATCCTGACACAGTCAGCCCTAACACACACAGAACTACTAGTACCTTCAAATATATCTCTTTTTCCACACACACATTTGAGTTTCAAAGAAGCATCAAAGCAAACACTGCTACAAGGTTAGAAGCCTTCACAGCAACATCTATAATCTCTGAAAAACTGGGAGAATATAAATCTTTCCAAATGACAAAAGGATGGGATTTATACTTACTTTCCTTGGCTGTTTTGTTCATTAGGCTCCTTTCATCTAAGGGAAGGAGGTATTTCTTCTTGTCCCATGGGTTTGGAAGGTAGAAGACAGTAGAAATAAGGCAGCCAAGCACAAGCATGAGAGCAAACACTGCTGGCTAATTCCTGTTCCCAACTCAGCCCAAAAAGGTGACTGTTCCTTTCACTGGGTCTTTTGGCCCGGAAATGACAGACTGTTGTTGGTTCTCAACCTCAGGAGTTTCCTGGGTGAAATTCCGCAGCGGCCCCATTTGTAGAGGGCAAGGGGAGATCGGGAGGCGGCAGTTTCGACAAGCAATGGAACTTACTATAAGAGGCACGTTTTGGGTTCCCCAAGAGCAGCAGATCTCTGCACCGTCCCTTAGAACCTTCATAGTTGACACAGAGGTCTCGCCAGGTTTCTGTCACCACCTAGAGCGTTCAGATGGTCTCAGCAACACCTTACTCTCTCAAGGCTGCTTCCTGGAAATGAGTGCTCAAGGAGTACACATCGGAAGATGGGGAGAGGGCGGACGCCTCCCATTGCCCCAGGGGTAGCTGGATGGTCAGCCGGGGGTTACCCCCTCTCAATGACCTTCTCCAACAGTTTCATTCCAAGAAGCTCAATGGCAACAGTATTGTTCCTCCAAAGTCAGCAGAAAACTAAAAATTCCATCAAGAATGTCTTCCTTTTCCCTCCAAATGTTGGGTCTATATAGAATGATTACATAGGGTAGAAAGCCTGGTAGAGTTTTAAAGATTGTTATTTATATTATGAAAATGCTAACTGGTTGTTATTCAATTTAGGAGCCATCACCACTGCCCCTATATCTGAGTGAACAGTTTAACTTAAGTGAGGGCTGGTAGTTGCTTGAATGTGTGATTGTAGAAACGCATAACTATCAGCTAAACGGAGGCAGGGGATATTAAAACTGAAAGTTGCCAAAAGCGACACGTGTGCCCCCACAAAAGCTATTGATCACTTTGAAATCCTTCCACTATAGATTGGTAAAAGTGTCAGTTATATCAAGGGTTATGAAGAGAGCTGGTTGTCTGGAGGCAGATACCATGGCTTGACATCCTCATGCCTCACAAGACGGGAAAAGAAAGTTCGTGGAAAGCAGGAGTCAGCGTTCTTAAACCATGTTACTTGGATTTGAATCCTGGCTCTGCTGGCAGCTAACTCCATGAGCTAGGTTACTTAACCTTTGTGTGCCTCCGTTTCCTCATCTGCAAATACTACCTTCCTTGTAGCTTCACTGTGAGGATTAACAGAGCATGTTGTAAGGGCTGTGCAAAGCTCTGTGTGTGTGTGCGGAATACAAACACATGGTAAAGGGTGCTTGTTACTTATGGGGAAAATCTTCGGAGGTAAACAGCACCGCCTTTTCCATCAGCCATTAGATCCTAACATTTTTTTGCACTACAAACCCTTTATGAGTCTGAGAAGCACATGTTCCTAATGCATGACACTAAGCTACAGCGCAGGATTTCAGCATGTTTCTGAACCCAAAGTAGTCCGTGGGCAAGCAGTCTTGCATTAAACTGAAATCAGGTGTTTAGGGTATAAAGAACCAGTTACACCCCCCTCAAATTCCTACATTGAGTTCTAAACCCCAGCACCTCAGAACATGACTTATTTAAAGGGAGGGTCTTTAAAGAGGTAACCAAGTTCAAATGAGGTGTTTGCCATAGACCCGAGCCAATGTGACCAGTGTCCTTGTAAGAAGAAGAGATCTGAACTCAGGCGCGCAGAGAGCAGAGAGCAAGACGGCCAGGTACTCGGGCCTGTAGAGAGCAAGATGGCCAGGTACAGGCCAGGCAGAGAGGCCGCAGGAGAAATCAAACCTGCCAACCTCTTGATCTTGGATTCCAGCCTCCAGAACTGTGGGAAAACAAACTGTTGCATAAGCCCCCCGGGGTCTGTGGCACTTTCCTTCAGCCACCCTGGCAAACCAACACACAGAGTCGTAGAGGCAAGGAGAACCATGGCCCAGGCCACACCGAAGAGCTGGAGGGGTTGCAAAAAAGAGGAAGGACACTTTGATGTGGGGATATTGAAAAGAAACGAAGAAAAACAGTTGCTACTATGAATTCTATGGAGACCTTGTTTCAAAATCCTACTTCTTTTGAAATTCTTCAACTGTCATGAGGTGAGGCTGTAGGAGAGTGTCCAAATGATCCCGCAATAAATACAAAGCTTTCGGATCCAGATGGATTTAATTGTGTGGTGAGAGAGAAAGACTTGAGAGGCAAG
>PITA01027438.1:0-21055 GCA_004023965.1 Spilogale gracilis | reverse complement strand
GGTCACATTCAAGCCCAGGTCTCCGTCCTGGCTGGGCCTCGACCTCCAGACTGTGAACATTACAAGTGCTTCTTTTTAGTATTTTTTCTCTATTCTTTCAGTTGGAATAGGATGGTTGGAGTGGGCTGGCATTGGGTGTTTGCCCTGAGTCCTCTCCTCCTACAGATCCTAGGAGAGTTGTCGATCTCTTTTTTAAAAGGATTTTATTTATTTATTTGACAGAGAGAGACACAGCGAGAGCAGGAACACAAGCAGGGGGAGTGAAAGAGGGAGACGCAGGCCTCCTGCCGAGCAGGGAGCCCAGCCTGATGCAGGGACTCAATCCTGGGACTCTGGGAGGATCATAACCTGAGCTGAAGGCAGACGCTTAAGGACTGAGCCCCCCAGGCACCGCAGAGTTGTCGATTTTTCACTCCGGTTAGCATTTACTCATTGTTATAAGGCGGAGTGTAAGTGCCAAACTCCTTACATGGGGAACCAGAAACCATATTCATAAGCATATTCAAAATTGTTAGTGGCAAAACTGGACTTTATTCTTTAAAATCCTGACGATTAGCTCACCCAGAGAGGATGAGGACTTATCACAGACACAGTGAGAATGCCAGTGTGAGCTTAGACAGACTTTGAGAAAAAAATATCTAGGTTTGATTTTATTCACTCACCTGGAGGACTGTAATTCAGATTACAGACCAGGACCCACCACGTAATGGGGCTGGGACTAGACACGTTTCCCTTGTATGGTAGAAGGACGTGGGTGACCCGTACATATGATTCGTTTGTATATGGACCCAACATACTAGGTACCTGATGAATAGCAGCTTTGGGGATCATTGGGTAAATGACTGCTTTGATACATGCTTGTCAAAGATTTGTTCATTTAAAAGGTAAATATACAAAATGGTATGTCCTTATAAATCCCTATAGATTTCATTTCTCGTTGAAATGACAAAGCTCTTCAGCTAGAAGCACCTTTACAGAACACAGGAAGAAATGGGAGAAAAGGGGATTTCTTTGTATTAAATTCCTTGTCACTATATAATTAATGCAAAGCAAAGCTCTTAAAGCTAAATCAAAGGTCAAATATTGGGTGCCTGGGGGGCTCAGTGGGTTAAAGTCTCTGCCTTCTGCTCAGGTCATGATCTCAGGGTCCTGGGATCGAGTCCCACATCTGGCTCTCTGCTCAGCAGGGAGCCTGCTTCCTCCTCTCTCTCTGCCTGCCTCTCTGCCTACTTGTGATCTCTCTCTCTGTCAAATAAATAAATAAAATCTTTAAAAAAAAAAAGGTCAAATATTGGCTTACCAGGCACAGCAAAATTAAATTCTTATTTTGCTTAAATTAACTTAAAAACACAACAGAAGTGATTCCCCCACCACCACCACCCTTGTTTTCCTGCTGTGGAAAATAAGCCCTCAGCAGGATGATGCTTTGGTTTGTTGAACATGAGAGACCATGAGGAAGGGGTCTCTTCAATGTTACATGTTTCTCGCCTTAAAAAGCATCATCCCCAGGGGCTCTGGTCCTCATGTCAAAAGGCCACCAAAGTGCTTCCCAAGGCATGGGAGCCCCATTTCTGCTAAATGCAACAAGGCACATGGGGGGCTGGTTTCTACAGACTAGCTGCTCTAGCCCCAGCATCTGCCTTTTCTGATTTCTGGTTGGTTAAAATTCTTAGTACAGGCAGCTGGGTGGCTCAGTGGGCATGTGGCTGTAGGGCTCAACCTGCTCTGCGGGGAGCCTGCTTCTCCCCCTCCCTCTGCTGCGCCCCCTGCTTGTGCTGTCAAATAAATGAACAAAATCTTAAAAAATAAAATAAAATTCTTAATATAGCTGCTAAATTCCCCCTATGTCTCCATAAAACTAAAATATATGAAAATGAATATGAATAGTAATACAAGTGCAGAGAATTACTTATACTTTAAGTGATTCTAAACTTATCATGAATTAATTCAAATTACATGATAGCTTCTCACAAACCTTAGAGTTTTATTTCAGGGTGCTAACATGACTTAAAAAGGAAAAGAAAGGTTTCCGGACATGTATCGTGATGGAGGGTAGAGGCTGGCTCTCCTGTGCTCATGCAGGCTCTCGGACGTGCGCTCACGGATATCCCACTGCTGTTTTGATAGGCAGTGCGCTGGGAGTAACGTTTCGTGGAAGATTTTTTTTTTTAATCGTCCCGTTACTTTTGACATCCTGTTTTAGAGACTTTATTCTAAAAATAATGTCATATTTAAGTAGAACTCAATACAACAGAAGATATTTCATAATACTGCATTTCATTACTGGAATCAATTAAGTTAATAGGGAATTCCTCTCCAACTTTTAGAGTTTACTTTCATTTGGAAGTTTCCTTTTACTTCTGTACAGTGACATTCCGAATCAGCAATGTGTTACCTTTCATGGCTAGCATCGTGAGACTTCTCTGTCTGTAGACATTGACACAGATAGGAAAAAGAAAATGTGTTTTGAACTTACTCATTTTAAGCTATTATTTTACCTATGGTTTTAGTAGATTCTTAAATTATCAAATCCAGAAGCACCTGGGTGGCTCAGTTGGTTAACCAACCTCCTTCAGCTCAGGTCATGGTCCCGGAGTCCTGGGATTGAGCCCCACATCAGGCTCCCTGCTTGGCAAGAAACCTGTTTCTCCCTCTTTCACTCCCCCTGCTTGTGTTCCATCTCTTGCTGTGTCTTTCTCTGTCAAGTAAATAAATACAATCTTAAAGAAAAAAATTAGAAGACCCACTTGTATTTACATTTTTCTATTTGCTGGAGTTATTTTGAATGGTGTGTAAAAAATTAGTAGATGTACTTGTATTTCTATTTTTTCTATTTGCTGGAGACCTACTTGTATTTACATTTTTTCTATTTGCTGGAGTTATTTTGAATAGTGTGTATTCATGGTCTTTAGGTTAACAATGGTAACAACACAGGGTAGTTACATTGTTTTTTGTTAATGGCTGGAGCTGGAGAAGTTATCTGGGCAGACATTAAATGAGACTTAAGTTAATATAACTTTATGTTAAGCAGGTGTATTTCAAGAATAAAAGTACTTGTGAAATATATTTAATTAATAATTATGTAAAAATATGACTTAGATTCAGTAGACTATCTGTTTTTATCTGTCTCTGTGCCGGCTGTGCTCCCATTTAATGCAAGAGATGGGATGCCCGGGAGACGGGGTTGTGCATCGGGCTCCTCTGAGTGGGGTGGGCTGGGGTGTACAGGGGGCTGCGCCAATGTCCAAGGAGGTTTGCTGGGTCAGAGGAGACATGCAGCTGTGTCTGTGCTGGGCCCAGGACACAGTGATGACCAGAGTCTATCTGGACACCATTCATAGGGAGGCTTGCTCAGAGTGTTCTATTTGCTTATCAAGTTACCGTGATCTCAATCTTAGGAGTACACAAAAATGCGTATTAAAACCTAAGTAAGAAAATTAACAGAATTCCATGTTGTTCCCTTCATGGAAAATGAGAGAGAGGAGAAAAGACTTTTTTCTTTCAACTGTCACTTGTTTATGCTTTCCTCACTGTAACTGAGATGGCTCACACATAGAGTCCCACTTTTACAAGATTTCACACCTGGTGGAAGCCTCCTAATTGTGTGATTCCACAGTCAAGCCTGCCCCTTCTACATTCGCCCACTGAAGGTCTGGGTTCTAGGGACCGATTGCCCTGTTCTCAGAACTCATCTGGAAAGATCCAGGGGAATCGGATTCCGTGGGAAACAAGGCTGTCACTCCCAGTGAGCAGCAAGGAGGGCTTTACCGTGGGTTTAGCCATCCCATCTTTGTCTGGAGGTGAAGACAGCCCCTAAAATAAAACCCATGTTCAGATATGAGGTTAACTCTGTTAATTTTTACTAAGGCAATTTTTTGGTAATTTAAAAAAAGATTAGAACCAAAGCTTTGTTTTCTTTTTTACTTTTTTTTTTAAAAAGATTTTATTTATTTATATGCCAGAGAGACAATGAGAGAGGGACCACAAGCCTGGGGAGTGGAAGAGGGAGAAACTGGATCCCAGGATGCTGGGATCACAACCTGAACCAAAGGCAGATGCTTAACAGCCGAACCTCCCAGGCACCCCTGGAACAAACTTTTAAATTTGTATGAAAGTTTCAGGGGAAGCGTTCTAAAAGCACTTTAGAAACAATATAATCCAGGGGCACCTAAGTGGCTCAGCCGTTAAGTGTCTGACTTCAGCTCAGATCCTGATCCCAGGGTCCAAGGACCGAGCCCTGCATCCAGCTCTCTGCTCAGTGGGAAGCCTGCTTCTCCCTCTCTCACTCCCCCTGCTTGTGTTCTCTCTCTAGCTGTGTTTCTCTCTGCCAAATGAATAAATAAAATCTTTTAAAAAAAGAAGCAATATAATTTGTATGTTACAAAATCATGAAAGTCAAGCAAAATATTTCAGTGCTTGCTTCCTTCTCCAGAAAATGCAGAATTTTAATAATTTTCATTGGAAAAAGAATAGTAATTAATTTTAGCATTCATCTAAAAAATGGTATTATCAGACATCATTACCAAAAATTTAAAGATTTTCTTTCTTAAGTAATCTCTACACCCAACGTGGGGCTCGAGCTCATAACTCTCTGATCAAGACTCACATTCTCTATCCACTAACTGAAACTTCCTAGTGCCACTCATTGCAAAAATTTTTAAATCTGTGTATGAACATAAATAATTGTATGTAGGTTAGAAAATAAAATCACATTTTCCCCCATAGAATAATAATTCTAACAATTGAACTTAGATTCCATAGCACACCTGATGAAGTATCAAAGCCAGTCTCAGGCTTCCGGGGTGTACTGTACTAATTTCAGAAAAGTCACGCACTTTTGACCCAACACATACGAGGCACACCCACTGAACGCCTTGTCCATAAGGAAGGTGCGCTACTTGCGGAATACCTAAATACCCTTTGTTTCATTTCAGGTAATATTATCCAAATGTTTTTCGATGTAACAACATGAAATAGAAAGAACTGACTCTCTTCTGGTGATGAAGGCTCTCTTATTCCTTTCTCAGAAGAGATCAAAGAAGTAGCTGGCTTTTTATAGCTACATATGCTTGCCAATCACCTGAGTGCACCCTGGTCCCAATCAGAAGTTTTCTTCTGTTCCTTTTGTCAGATTTGGATGTTGTAAAACCGTCTTATCAGGGTGTGTGGCTGAGATCCCATACGGGGTTAGGGAGCCTCTCTCGCCCCGGCAGGCCCGAACTGGGAGGTTGCTGTCAAGCTTTGCTCCTGGCTGGCCTGGTCTGCAAGGATGTGGAACCGGAAAACTTTTCTCTGCAAAACTGTGGCCTTGTCGAGGGATGTGCTTTACAAGGAAATAAATGTGCTCATCATGTATGTTGATGCACTTGGGTAAAGTGAAATTTCAAGTCCTTCATTTGAAAGCCATCAGTATGAAAGGAGTGTTTAGCAGATCTGCCTCACCCTGGAAATGCCTGCATAGTGGGTTCACCAAAGACAAAGGAATAACAGCCCTGTGTGTATTGATAATACATTAGGAGATTTTGCTCATGGAAGGCACTTTCTCTAAGTACTGTAAAGAATTCCTTCTTTTGATTCCTTGTGAGTCTTGGTTACGTGAGCTCTGACTGTAATCATGAAACAACCCCCTTGTATGCTCAGCCTGTATCTTTATGCCTGGCTGGTTGGAGTAGTGGCCCCCAGGCACCACAGCCGCTGTGTGGTTGCTGGGAGAGAGGATTAGCAATGCCTGTTTTGGTTTTGGATGAATGTACCCCTGGCAAGCAAAGTGGCCCAAAATCGTTCCATAGGTGGCACATTTACAGAGCTGGAGGCTGGCCCTGCCCAGCACCCTATATCCCCATGGTCTCAGCCCTCCTTATCCAAACTATGGGGACGCAGGGACAGAGCTCAGTAGGTCAGCCTGCCTGCCTATCTTAACCCCTTTCCTCTTCCTAGCTGTGAAAGGAGAAAAGAATTTAAGGCAAGTCCGAAAGATATTACCTCTTTCCCTTCCTGTTCCATCTCTAGGAGAATCAGACCAACTAGTTGATCTAGAATGGTGTACATCAGGAGGTCAAGAACGGTGAGACCGGCTGGCCCTGAACGTGGTGCTCCAGGCGCTCCTCACGAGGAAAGTTCTGGCCTGAAGCGTGTTTGCCCAGCGGGTCGCCTCCCCTGATCTCTCTAGGAGACGGGAGTATATTGTCGGAGCAAATCTGGGGTCAGGGTCCAGGCAGGGATGGGAGCAAGGGAAGGGTGTATGGTTTCTGCCTAGCTCCCAAACAGGGAATCCTCGTATCAAAGTCCTGAGAACGAGAACGTGGGCGAGGAGTCTGTCCCCGTCCCCCTCAGGCTGTGGGGAACGAATCTCCATCAGGTCTCCAGTGCGTACAGCAGGATAGCTTACTCTTCAAATTGACAGTGGTTGAGCTAGAGAGCTACAAATTAGAACGTAATTTTCAATTAAATCTCTCTCAACACCACACACTTGTACCGAATTACAGACAAGGAGTCATCAGAAAGCACTGAGGAAAACTAAGAGCGGACATCATGAGAGCTCTGAGAGCACCGTTTTGGCCAGGGAGGCTTCTACCCCGTGTCCCCTGCCTCCACACACTGGCGTCCACAGAGGCGTGCAGATTGCTGTGCATTTCTCTAAAGGGGGGATATTCAATTCAATATGTACTATGCTGATTGTACCCATATAACCAAGAAGTTTGATAATATATTTACATGGAAGGAATTAAGTCAGTCTCCAGAGGGGATTAAAAGGATCAGAATTTTAAACTCTTCTTTATTAGGGTGGAAAAGGGTAGAAGTCCAATTTCATCTTTATTGCCCTTTTTCACTCAGAAAATACAGTTTTTATTTCTTCTTGCTACACGCACCTGCTTTTCTCTGGACTTCTTTCCAGGTTTATGTAGTTGCTTTTCCTCTCCCCTCCACTCCCTTCCCCTCCCCTCCCCTCTCTCCCTTTTTCTGTTGTTGTTGTTGTTTTGTTCTCTGACTTCTTCAGCCCCCCAGCGCTGTGGCTCCGGGTTTCCGCTAGAAAGGAAGAGGAAGTGACGCCGGGCGGAGTGTGTATCAACAATTCTGCAGGCTCCCACCCAAGTTTGCTCTCTTTTCATGAACACCTCTGTTCACATGTGAAAATAGCCGTCCGCATACACGGCCATGAACACACAGGGGGATTTCCTATCGACGTAAACGGACTTGAGTGCTTGCTAAATTCCAGGAGTCCCTCGGTGCTGGAGGGTCACACTCTAGTTTATCTGGCAGCATCGGAGACTACCTGTGAGTTTCTGCCCCGGGGCAAATCTTTCTTCATAAAATTATTCTGTATCATTTCCTCTAAAGTAAGGGGCTTTTCCTCTCTGTTCTGGCTATGTTTTACTGCAAGTATATTTGTCTCCTCTAGGTCCTAAAGTTTTCAATTGAAATATGTTTCTTTTTCTCTTCTGGTTTCCAGAATTGTGCTTATCTGAACCTGGGCAGCAGCTCTGGCAGGCAGACCTTAGGGGCTCGTGAGGCTTGCTGATGCTTTCTGTTAGGGGACGCCATCAATATTTAAGAGACCACTACAATGTTAAATTAAGCGTTTCCAGACTGTCAAGGGCATATTTTTCTCTTATACTTTCATTAGTTGATAGTTTAAAATTAGTTATTTGATATAACTGAAAACTCTACGACTCATGAGAATGCACCTCGAGTCCGACCCCGGAGCTGAGCACCGGACGAGGGACGCGTCTTCTACAGCCAGTCGCCTGTCTCTGCTCAAACGACGCGCCGAAACGAGCCCAGCATTTCAGAAAAGGCACGGCCGCACCTGGAGGAAACAGTCCTCGAGCTCACTGTCTCTCCCCAAGTCCTCGCCGACCTGTTCCTCCCCTCGCAGGCTTCTCCCGAAGGGCAGCGGTGGCCAGCAGAGCCCTTTGTGCGGACGGAGCGGCGCGGCACGGGAACCCGACACTGCGCGGCGGCTGCGCGGCGGAGAACCTCGGCACAGCCCGCGCGGGCTTGTTCTGTCGTCGGCGTGGACGTGCGGGCCGGGTCACCAAGGCAGCCTCTCGCGCTCAGTGCCAGCCTCGGTCCAGCCCCGGACGAGGAGCTGCAGAGCGGAGCCCCCGGGACCGGAGCAGCGGCGCAGGCCGGCCCCGCTGCGGCCCTTAGCGCTCCTCCCGGGAGGAGGCTGAGCTCCCCGCGCCGCGCCGCAGCCCCGGCGGTCCCCCGACTGCAGGTGCATTCGGCTCACAAAGAAGTGCACCTGCCCAGAAACCCCGGTCGCACCCCACCGTCTGCAGAGCCCCCGGGCTCTTAGAAAGGTCTGCAGCACCGGCCTCCGCCTGGAGCGCCCACCTCTCTGCGCACGCTCCGCCTTCTGGGTGTGTTGTGTTGTGCTGTGCTGTGTCGTGTTGTTGTGTTGTGTTGTATGTTCTTCCCTTTTTCTCTCCTGGGCACGGGTGAGTTCTATTGTCCCTTGTTTTGCCTTTTTATTTTTTAATTGAGAAAAACCTGAGGATTAAAGAGCTGAGAATTTTATCTTCAAGGCTCCCATGTCATTAGTTAAGTTACATGGTATTCTTTATTTCCCCATTAAGTATACTGATTGGTGGCTGCGGAGATTTCCCAGAATTGGGCTTTGCCTGCATAATACGGGCAGATGCGAGTTTCTTGTACACACGCACGCGTGCGTACACACACACACACACACACACACACACACAAATTTGAGAAGGCACAGGACAGGCTTAATATTGAAGTGAAAATAACTACTTGTATTATTTATTCACTTATGTAGCATTATTTATAATTTTGAAAACCAGGTAATAGTAAAAGGGAAATAACTTAACAGTCTTATGTAAAATTCGATGTTTACCCTCTCGTTGTGTTGAGAGTTAGTAAATGTGCTTCCCCATTTTACCATGTATAAAACTTATTCTACAGTTTTATAGGGAAATATCTGAAGTTTCCTGAGATATTTTAAGCAAGCTTTGTCAAAATAGAGCATCTGAAAAAGATCTGTTTTCTCATTTGGCGACAAAATATTTCATTTCAAGATTCTGATCATTTTTGGTAAATGCTAAGGTTTAATCTGACTCCTTTGACATTTTGGGTAGTACTGTGGTGGGATTATGTAAGTAGTGGGGTAGTGAAGGAGAGGAGATATAAAATATTGGCTTGCATATATGTAGAAATGACTATAATTTTGCATTTGTTAGGTCTGTGAATGTGTGCCGATACAAGTTAACCATTCCTTTTCTCTTGAACTCAGGCTTAGCTGGGCCCCTGTTGCGAGTCAGAATGTCCTTGCCACACGAACCAATACCCTCTAAGCACCTTGTCAGTAAGCAAGTAGGTTCCAAGTGGGGGCTCAGTTTTTGCTCACTTATTTTTGGTGATAAGAATGAAATTATATTATCTTAATGAAAATGAGATTAATCTAAGAAAGATGGATTTTGAAAATGAAAAGGATAAAAAAAATTCATTTCTGTAAATAAAGCCGGAAATGTCTAGTGAGTGTTAGGAATCACAAGGGTGTTTTCACAAAGTCTGACTGCCAGGAGGCTGATCTGGGGGCTTCGGGACAAGGGGCGGAGCTGAGTGCCGCTCTGACAGGGACTGCCAAAGTGAAGGTGGCAGGTGGCAGCTCGTTCTAGAAGCGAGCGAGGTCCCATCTCTTCTGCACGTGGAGCCGAGCTGAGTATGACTCTTGACCCCCTAGAATAACGCACAGACAGCCCCACGCTCTTGTCCCTCCGCATCTGTCTGTGCCCCGTCCAGCTGAGGTGTGCAGTTCTCCGGGACAATGAGGGTTTCCAGTGCAGCCGCCTTTTATTGCTAATCTTAAACAAATACATAGTTTCTCTGAATTAAACCCTCTCTCTTAATAATACTAGCGGCCATTTATTGATTGCCAGGGCACTCTGTGATGTAGATATTATCATCATTTACAATGAAGAAACTATCATTCAGAAAGTCTACCCAGGTTTTCAAACACCAGGCACCCAAATCTGTCTGACTCCGTGTGCTCTTTGCCTTCACAATAAAAATATTCACCTCTGCAACGGTGGCTGGGCTAGACAGAAGTAGGACTGAATCCAGGGACCTTCTTCCATCTGGATTCACCCTCCTCTGCATAAAATGCATAGCAGTACTGTGAATAATAAAAACAGTTAGCATTTTATCCCTACTCTTTCCTTTTCCCTATTAGGCTTCTGAAATGGCTTTATAAAACTGGCATTGAAGAAGAGAACATAAAATTAATTGATAACAAAAGGCTAGCTTGGGGCACCTGGGTGGCTCAGTCCTTAAGCGGCTGCCTTTGGCTCTGGTCATGGTCATGATCCCAGAGTCCCGGGATCGAGCCCCGCATCGGGCTCCCTGCTCGGCGGGAAGCCTGCTTCTCCCTCTCTCAGTCCCCCTGCTTGTGTTCCCTGTCTTGCTGTGTCTCTCTCTGTCAAATAAATACAATCTTTAAAAAACAACAACAACAAAAGGCTGGCTTGATGAGAGCATACAAATAAAATTTAGTAGAGGACATGGGCTCTCTAAAAATTAACTATAATTGGCACACAGTGTTGAATGTGATGAATAATTCTCCACTTCCTTACCGCAGTGGAGTGCTCATCCCAAGTGCGCTCTTTGTTTCACCACCCCCCAGCTCCCCTCTGGCAGCCACCGGTTTTTTTCTCTGTATTTGGATCTGTTTGTTGTTGTTTGTCTCTTGTTTGTTTGTCCTGCTTCTTAAATCCTACATACGTGTGAAATCATCTGGTATTTGCTTTCTCTGACTGACTTGTTTTGATTGGCATAATACATTCTGGTCTACCCATGTCATTGCAGATGGCGAGATTTCATTCCTCTTTGTGGCTGGGTCCTATTCCTTTGTGTCTATACACCACATCTTCTTCGTCCATCCATCTGTCCATGGGCACTTGGGCAGCTTTGCTATTGTAAGTAATGCTGCTACAAACATAGGGGTGCATATATCTTTTCAAATTAGTATTTTTATATTTTGGGGGTAAGTAATTTCCAGTAGTGGGATTACTTGATCATATGTTAGTTCCATTTTTCATTTGTAAGCCACCTTCACACTGTTCTCCAAAAGGGCCGCACCAGCTTCCATTCCCACCAGCAGTACACAGGGCGCCCCTTTACCCACATCCTCATCAACAGTTGTCGTCTCTTGTGCTGTTCATTTTAGCCCTTCTGACAGGTGTGGGGTGAGATCTCATTTTGGTCTTGATTTGCATATTCCTGATGTTGGGCATCTTTTCATGTGTCTGTTGGCCATCTGGATGTCTCTTTTGGAGAAATGTCTGTTCATGTCTTCTGCCCACTTTTTTTTTTTTTTTTAAGATTTTATTTATTTATTTGACAGAGAGAAACACATCCAGAGAGGGAACACAAGCAGGGGGAGTGAGAGAGGGAGAAGCAGGCTTCCCGCTGAGCAGGGAGCCCGATGTGGGACTCGATCCCGGGTCTCCCGGATCATGGCCTGAGCCGAAGGCAGTCGCTTAACCAACTGAGCCACCCAGGCACTCCTCTGCCCACTTTTAAGATCTTTTCCCCCCTTTTTTTAGTGTTGAGTTGTTCAAATTCTTTATATATTTTGGATACTAACCTTTACCAGATATGTCATTTCCAAATATCTTCTCCCATCCAAAGGTTGTCTTTTAGTTTTCTGGATGGCTTCCTTTGCTATGCAAAAGCTTTTTATTTTGATTCAGTCCCACTAGTTTATTTTTACTTTTGTTTCCCTTGCCTCAAGAGACATAGCCATAAATATGTTTCTAAGGCTGACATCCAAGAGATTACTGCCTGTTTTCTTTTAGGAGTTTTATGGTTTCATGTCTCACATTTAGATTTTTAATCCATTTTGACGTTATTTTTGTGTGTGGTGTAAGAAAGTGGTCCAGTTTCCTTCTTTTGCTTGCGGCTGCCCTGTTTTTCAAGCACTCTTCATTTACCCATTGTGTCAGTCTACCTAAGCTGCCATAACAAAATACCATAGACTGGAATTTATTAACAGAATGACAGAAATTTATTTTCTCACACTTCTGGAGGCTGGGAAGTCCATATCAGAGTGGTAGTTGATTAGTTCCCTGATAAGGACTCTCTTCCTGGCTTGCAAATGGCTTCATCCTACTGTTCTTCTTGTGGTAGAAAGAGGGCGGGGAGGGAGGGACCGGAAGGGAGGGTGAGAGAGGGAGGGAGGGGTGAGCTTGGAGGGGGGGAGAGGGAGGGAGAGAGAGAGGAGGCAAGGTCTCTGGTCTCTTTGTCTAAAGACGCCAATCCCATCAGATCAGGGCCCTACCCTATGACTTCATTTAACATTATCTACTTCTCTCTCTTTCAAAGATTTTACTTATTTTTTTGAGAGAGAAAGAACAAGAGAGAGAGAGAGAGAGAGAGGGAGAGAGAGAGACATCGATCAGGAACAGTGGGGGAGGGGTAGAGGGAGAAGCAGACTCCCCACTGAGCAGGGAGCCTGACTTAGGACTCAAGTCCCAGGACCTGAGATCATGACCGGAGCCAAAGGCAGATGCTTAACTGGCTGAGTCACCCTGGCGCCCAACATGAACAACTTCTTTACCCAGTACAGCCAAAGTGGGAGTTAGAGCATTGACACCTGAATTCCAGAGGGCATGGTTTAGTTCATAGCCCTTTCCCCATTCACTGTTCTGTGTCTGAGAGAAAAATTGGTATGTCATCAACCACCCTCATAACTAAAGGATTGTGAAGGAAAGGAAAGGAAAAATTGTAAATATATATATATATTTAAAGATTTTATTTATTTGACAGAGAGAAACACAGTGAGAGAGGGAACACAAGCAGGGGGAGTGAGAGAGGGAGAAGCAGGCTTCTCGCTGAGCAGGGAGCCCCATGTGGGGCTCGATCCCAGGTCTCCGGGATCATAACCTGAGCTGAAGGCAGTCGCTCAACCAACTGAGCCACCCAGGTGCCCCTGTAAATATTTTTAAAGGAAGTTTGAATCTCTGAGTGTGTAAACATAACCATCTCTAATAAAATTGTGGTTTTTTAAATTATTTATTTATTTATTTGAGAAAGAGAGAGAATGAGTGGTGGGGAGGGGCAGAGGGAGAGAGATGCAGGCTTCCCACGAATCAGGGAGCCCAAGGCAGAGACTTGATCCCAGGAGCCCGAGATCATGACTTGAGCTGAAGGCAGATGCTTAACCTACTGGGTCACCCACGTGCTCCCAATAAAGTTGCTTTTAATAAACACAAAAATTAGGGTTTGCAGGAAAAGCAGTTCTAAGAATGCAGTTTGTAGACATAAACACCTACCTTAAGGAAAAAAACATCTTGGGGAGCCTAGATGGCCCAGTCAGTGGAGCATGTGACTCTTGACCTCGGGGTTATGAGTTCAAGCCCCACATTGGGTGTGGGGATTTCTTAAAAATAAAAATACTTAAAGAAAAAGAAAAATATCTCAAACAATCTAAGTTTAAACCTCAAGGAACTAGAAAAAGAAGAGCTGGGGTGCCTGGGTGGCTCAGTTGGTTAAGCGACTGCCTTCGGCTCAGGTCATGATCCCGGAGACCCGGGATCAAGTCCCACATCTGGCTCCCTGCTCGGCAGGAAGCCTGCTTCTCCCTCTCTCACTCCCCCTGCTTGTGTTCCCTCTCTGGCTGTGTTTCTCTCTGTCAAATAAATAGAATCTTTAAAAAAAAAAATTCTGAAATTCCCAACAAAATGCTCCAAAGGTCAAAAGATATTTCTTTTATAACAGAAAGGTTTTTTCCTTGGATATTTCTGTAATCTATTTATTCTATATGTTCTTTTTTGCTTCAAACCTTTCAATTTACAGTTGCTATAACCTCATCTATGGTATTATTTCTGCTACTATACATGCCAGTGCATGGAATGTGAGGGAAAAAACCTCCTGCACAGTGAAGGAAAAGATGAAAAGGCAACCTGTGGAATGGGAGAAATATTTCAAACCCAATATCCAATAAGATGTTAATATCAAAAATATACAAGGAACTCATGTTACACAATAGAAAAACAACAAACAAGCAAACAAAAATGTAACAAACAACCAAATTAAAACATGGGCAAAGATCCTGAAAAACATTTTTGCAAAGACATTCAGATGGCCAATAGACCCATGAAAAGACCTTCAACATCACTCATCATCAAAGAAATGCAAATCAAAACCACAATGAGATACCACCTCATACTTGTTAGGCTGGCTATTATTAACAAGGCAAGAAACAAACAAAAAAAGGCAAGCAACAGTTGTGTTGGTGAGGATGCGGAGAAAGGGGAAACTTGTGCACTGTTGGTGGGAATGCAGGCTGGTGCAGCACCTCTGGAGAACAGTGTGGAGGGTCCTCAAAAAGTTAAAAATGGAACTACTATAATCTAACAATCCCACTTCTGAATATATATCTAAAGGAAATGAAACCATTATCTCAAATAAACATCTACTCCCATGTTCCTTGCAGCGTTATTCATGATGGCCAAAGTATAGAAACAAATTAAGAGTCAATGGATGAATGGATGAAGAAAATAGCGTGTGTGGACCATTCTCGTGCACCACACACAGAGATAAAGTGAGAATGGATGAAAGGCCTCAGTGTGAGACAGGAATCCATCAAAATCCTAGAGGAGAACACAGGCAGAGAAGACATGTATCATATGGTTTCACTCATATGTGGAGAATAAGGAATAGAGTGGAGGACCAGAGGGAAAGGGAGGGAAAACTGAGAAATCAGAGAGGGAGGTGGACCATGAGAGACTACACACCCCAGGAAACAAACTGACATTACAGAGGGAGGAGGGACGGGGTAAAGGGGTGATGGGTATTGAGGAGGGCACATTTTGTGATGATCACAGGGTGTTATACACAACTAATGAATCATTGAACACTACATCAAAACCTAATGATGCACTACATAGTGGCTAAGTAAGCATAATAAAAAGAAGGCAAAAAAATAGTGTGTGTGTGTGTGTGTGTGATGCAATACTATTCAGCTTTATAAAAAAGAAGAAGCCCATGTTGGGCTCCCTCCTCAGCAGGGAGTCTGCTTTTCCTCCCCCCTCTGCCCCTCCCCTGCTCATGCTCTCTTTCTCTATCAGATAAATAAATAAAGGAAGTCTTTAAAAAATTAATTAATTAATTAGAAAAGAAGGAAACCCTACCATTTGTAGCAACATAGATGAACTGGGAGTGCATTATACTAAGTGAACTGAATCAGACAAAGAAAGATGGAGGCAGCGTGTTAGGACTTACATGGGGATTTATAAAAAGTCGCTCTCACAGAAACAGAGGGTAACACCATGGGTACTTGGGGCTGGGGGGGTGGGTGAAAGAGGGAGAGATTGGTAAAAAGGTCTAAACTCAGTTGTAAGATGAGTAAGGTCGGAGGACGGAGCAGGCTCTCTATGGGCTGGTCACACCGTATTCTGTAACTGCAACCTGCTAAGAGGAAGAGCCTAAACGTTCTCACAAAACAGAAAGCAAGGTGAGTGAGCGTGGTGATGGGAAGTGTCAGCCCCCGGGGACTTCCCACATGTGCGCCCGCAGCAGATCTGCACGTTGTACACTTTAAACACCTCACACTTTTGTCTCAATTGTACCTCAGTAAAACTGAAAAAAGGATACTCAGGCGTACTCCTAAGTTTTCCTCAGGCCTTTTTGTGAAAATTATAAATTATTAGTTGCTTCTTAAGTGCACTTTTCTTCCTTCTAAATTAGGAGTCTTTAAAAAATTTGTCAGACACATGGTTTAAATAAACTGTTTGTTCTATGCAAAACCAGATTTAAGGAGTTGACAGGGTTGATTCGGGGGGAAATTCACATAGGAGCTGGATGTTGGGGTGAAGACAGGGCCTGGGAGGCGAAGGGGAGAGGAGGTGGACAGAAAGCTGGCCCAGTAACTCAGGCAGGTGGGCCCTGTGCTGGGGAATTCGTGGTTTTGTCACTGAGAAGGGGGTCGCGTGAGAGCAAAATATGCATGCTCGTGATTTGTATTGTCTTCCTAAGACCAAAAACTCTTCACCATAATTTCCATCTTTCTTTTTTTAAAAAGATTTTTATTTTCTCATTTGAGAGAGAGAGAGAGAGAGAGAGAGAATGAGCGGGGAGAGGGGCATGAGAAGGAGAAGCAGGCTGTCCACAGAGCAGGGAGCCTGAGGGGGGCTCCCCAGGACACTGACCTGAGCTGAAGGCCGGACCTTAACCCATTGAGCCACCCAGGTGCCCTTTCTTCATAATTTCTGTAACAATTCACACTTAGTATTCAAGTTAGGGTCTTTCAGTGAGGAGCTAGTCCCTAACGCAGATTGAGTTTTCAAACAAAATATCCTGAGGCACAGTATACATTTTATTTTAAACCAAATACTGGATACTATGAATAGGTTTCCTCCTTCCTCCACCGTACTGTGATTTCACTGACAAAAATACTTAACTATTAGGCCTAATTTGCTCTTCAAAACTTCACTATTGTTTTCAATTTGATTCTATTTGCCAAAGATTGGATTCAATGTATCATTTTCACAAAAACGTCCCTTTTGTCTTTCAATTTTTTAGAAACATGTACTGCTTCCTAGCACTCAGTGATTTAAGACACGAGGGACTCAGGACTCAAACCGGCCTCCTCAAACCATTTACCTCCGGCTACTTGCTCATGTGTCACAATCTCATAGGAATCTTCTCTCTTAGTTTGGGGGACGCACAGTGTGTGCGTGTGCGTGTGTGTGTGCATGCGTGCGTGTGTGTGTGTTTACAACAACACGCTAACTTTCCCCAGTGAGCTGTCTCATTTTTCTGGTGAGAAGCTTAAAAGGACACGCAAGCATGTCTGAGCTAATCCATTTTGTCAAACTCAAAACCTGTTCTTGCTTAACGGGTGGGCTTTCCTCCACGGGCATCAATCCAGTCTTCTGTGTTGCATTATTTTTCCCCAGGAAGCCTTACCACAAATGCATCTTGCCTTTATATGCATTCTAACCACTTTTATAAATTTTTATTTCATTGTTTAAAGAAGGTTTAAAAAAACACAAACTGGGCTTTTTTTTTTCTGATTTTTTTCTCTCTCCTTTTGTCATTATGGAAAATTTAAAGCATAACCAAATTCAAGGGAATGGAATGATTCACTGCTATGTTTTATTACCCAACTTTAACAGTTAATTACTAACACATGGTCAGTCTTGCTATATTTTGTGTACTTTTGCCCTATTCTGCCTGTTTTTTCTCGTATTTCCTTAAGACACTATCTTTAGGGACGCCTGGGTGGTTCAGTTGGTTAAGCCACTGCCTTCAGCTCAGGTCATAATCCTGGAGTCCTGGGATGGAGTCCCACACCACTCCCCCTGCTCCGCGGGGGGTCTGCTTCGCCTTCTGAGCTTCACCCCTCTCATGCTCTCTCCCACTCACTCTCTCAAATAAATAAATAAAATCTTAAAAAAAAAGACACTATCTTATCTGCTGTTGTAGTTATTACTTTGCCTTCTTTTCTTTTTTTTTTTCCCAAAGATTTTATTTATTTATTCGACAGAGAGAAACACAGCTAGAGAGGGAATACAAGCAGGGGGAGTGAGAGAGGGAGAAGCAGGCTTCCCGCTGAGCAGGGAGCCCCATGTGGGGCTCGATCCCAGGTCTCCGGGATCATAACCTGAGCTGAAGGCAGTTGCTCAACCAACTGAGCCACCCAGGTGCCCCTGTAAATATTTTTAAAGGAAGTTTGAATCTCTGAGTGTGTAAACATAACCATCTCTAATAAAATTGTGGTTTTTTAAAATTATTTATTTATTTATTTGAGAAAGAGAGAGAATGAGTGGTGGGGAGGGGCAGAGTGAGAGAGATGCAGGCTTCCCAGTAAGCAGGGAGCCCGATGCGGGGCTGATCCTGGGACTCCAGTATCATGACCTGAGCGGAAAGCAGATGCTTAATGACTGAGCCTCCCAGGTGTCCCTGGTTTTCTATATTTACTATCATGTCATCTTGTGACAATTTTAGTTCTTCTTTATCAAGTTGGATGCTTTTTATTTCCTTTTGTTCTCTGATTCCCATGACTATGCCTTCCATACTATGTCGAATAAAAGTGCTGAGTTGCAGGCATCTTTATCTTGTGCCTATTCTTCGAGGAAGAGCTTTCAGCTTCCCACTATTGACTGTGATGTTAGCTTTCGGTTTTTCATATATGGCCTTTATTATGTTTACGTATGTTCCCTCTACTCCCACTTTCTTGACAGTTTGTATCTTTAGTGGATGTTGAATTTTGTCAAATGCATGCAAATTTTTTGGAATCTTTGCCTAGTATTATATCAGAAAATGGCATTCTCATCAAGTGATTTTGGAACTCCTCCTTCCTCTTCAAATTTTCGAAATAGTTTGTAAAGAATAGGTATTGACTCTTTTTAAAATATTTGGTAGAATTCACCTGTAAAGTCACCTGGTCCTGGGCTTTTGTTTGTTGAGGGTTTTTTTTTGGTTACTGATTGAATTAAATTACTAGCAATTGGTCTGTTCAGATACTCTATTTCTTGTTAATCCAGTTTTGGAAGATTGCACATATCTAGTAACTTACTCATTTCTGTAGGTTGTCCAATTTGTTGGCATATTATTTTTCATAGAAGTCTCTTATAATTCTTTTTATTTCTGTGATGTCAGTTATAACTTCTCTTTCATTTCTAATTTTATTTATTTGACTCCTTGCCTTTCCTTTCATGCGTCTGGCTAGAGGTTATCAATTCCGTTTATCTTTCCAAAGAACCAAGTTTGAGGTTTTTTTTTTTTCCACTTATTTCACTTATTTCCTCTCCAATCTTTATTATCTCCTTCCTTCTAGTAACTTGGAGTTTTATTTGTTTTTCTTTTTCTAGCCTTTAGGTGGAAGATTAGCTTAATTGAGGTTTTTCTTGTTTCTTGAAATAGGCCTATATTGGTATAAATTTATTTTTTAAAAAATTATTTATTTATTTATTTATTAGAGAGAGAGAGAGAGCACTAGTGGGAGGGGCACAGAGAGAAGGAGAGAGACTCTCAAGCAGACTGCTGAGTAGGCACAGAGGCAGATGTGGGGCTCAGTGTCATGACCCCAAGATCATGACCTGAGCCCAAACCAAGAGTCAGACACTTAACTGACTGAGCCACCATGAAGCCCCTAGTATAAATTTCTGTCTTAGAACTGCTTTTGCTCACTCAAATTACTTTGGAATATTGTGTTTGCATCTTCATTTCTTGGAAAGTATTTTATGATTTTCTCTTGGATTTTTTTGTTAAGCCATCAGTTATTTAATAGCATGTTGTTTATCTTCTATGTGTCTGTGGTTTTCCCAATCCTTTCCTTGTCATTGATCTCTAATTTCATAATGTGATCATGAAAGATGTTTGATATGATTTCAGTCTTTTCAAATTTATTGAGAGTTGTTCAGTTTCCTAGCAAGTGATGTATTCTGGAGAATATTCTATATGCATTTGAAAAGAATGTGTTCTGCTGGTTTTGGTTGAGTGTTTTGTTATATCTGTAAAGTCCATCTTATCAAATGTGTTGTTGAAAGCCACTGCCACCTTATTCATTTCCTGGTGCAATGATCTCTTCACTGTTGTAAACAGGAGGTTAAAATCTCATATCATTATTATATTGCTGATACTTTCCTTCATTGTATCTCTTAATATTTGCTTTATATATTTAGTTACTCCTATGTTGGGTGCATAGATAATTGTAACATTTAATTTTCTTGTTGGATTGATCTCTTTATGTAGTGCTCTTTCTTTTTTTCTTGTATTATAGTCTTTGTTTCAAAGTAAATTTTGTCTCGTATAAGTATTGCTACTGCAGCTTATTTTTTATTTCCATTTTCATGGGATATCTTTTTTCATCCCTTCATTGTCAGTCTTTCGTGTATCTTTAGTTCTGATATAAGTTTTTTTTGTAGGCAGCATATAGGTCTTATATTTTTTAAATCTTTCTTCTTGGTTATCAAATTTGTGAGCATAGAATTATTTATAGTATTTCTTTATTATCTGTTTAACATCCATGTGATCTGTAGTGTTGTCCCTTGTTTTATTTATATTAGCAATTTTTGTCTTCTCATTTATTTATTTTTTAGTTAGCCTGGCTGGAGGCTTATCATTTTCATTGATCTTTCAAAAACCAACTTCTGCTTTTGTCTATTTTTTTCTATTGATTTCCTGCTTATGCTTTCATTGATTTCTACTCTTACTCTTTTTTCTTCCCTTTTGAACACTGTTGCTTTTTATTTGATTTTACTTTCTAAGTTGTCGTATTCATTTTCCCGGAATGCCCTATACTTGACGTGGTAAGAAGATTTTATTTTTCTTTGTTTTTTTGTGTTTTTAAAAGATTTTATTTATTTATTTGGCACACAGAAAGAGTACAAGCAGGGAGAGCATCAGAGGGAGAGAGAGAAGCAGACTTCTCACTGAGCAGGGAGCCCAGTGTGGGACCCTATCCTAGGACCCAGAGATCATGACCTGAGCCGAAGGCAGAAGCTTAACTGACTGAGCCACCCAGGGACCCTGAAGATTTTCTTTTTTATTTTTTTTTAAAGATTTTATGTATCTGACAGAGAGAAACACAGCCAGAGAGGGAACACGAGCAGGGGGAGTGAGAGAGGGAGAAGCAGGCTTCCCGCCGAGCAGGGAGCCCGATGTGGGACTCGATCCCGGGTCTCCGGGATCATGACCTGAGCCGAAGGCAGTCGCTTAACCAACTGAGCCACCCAGGCGCCCCAGATTTTATTTTTCATACAAGGAATATACAGACATTTATTTGATCAAAGTTACACAGTATATTATCACTGTACTTGTAATAATCTACTAAGCTTTTTCTTTTTTGCTGTTGTGTTAAAAATACACATAACTTAAAACATACCATCCTAACACATTTTAAGTATACAGCTCAGTGGGATTAAATACATTCATATTGTTATGTAATCACCACCACCATCCATCCCCATAACTCTTTTTTTTTTATAGTTACTTAAATTTTTTTTCCAGTGTTCCAAGATTCATTCCCCATTCCCCACACCCAGTGCTCCATGCAATAGGTGCCCTCAGTACCCACCACCAGGCTCTC
>PITA01027437.1:0-20904 GCA_004023965.1 Spilogale gracilis | reverse complement strand
AAAAAAAAAACAAAACAGAATAGGTGGTTACTGGATATTTTTTGCCTATTAATTATGTCATTTTTGTTAGATATTTATTACTATAAAGATCTCAATTACTTTTCATATTTTGATAATGATGATAATATGGTATTACAAAGGCTTTATTGACACAGTACAATGAGAGTTCCCCACAGGCCCTAAATATGAACAACCTTAGAAATAGCCTCTCATATTGGAAGAACATACCCACAAGCACGTAACTGAGCATAGTCATAGATAAAGAAGAAAGGTTTGAAAACAAAAGAGAGATAAAGACAATAGGGATTATGTGTAGTAACAGTGAGAATATAATGAAATCAACCTCAACTCCACTAAAAATTTTGAGGATGTAGGTAAATGATGAGTAAAAACAGGGACACCTCAGTGGCACAGCTGGTTAAGCATCCAACTCTTGGTTTCTACTCAGGTCATGATCTCATGGTGATGGGATCAAGCCCCACTTAGGAGTTCTCTGCCCCTCCCTGTCTTGCATTCTCTCTCAGTCTCAAACACGTAAATATTTTTAAAAAGGAGTACAAGTTTAGAAGGCAGCCAACTCAAAAAGATATATAATATCCATAGGCTATTATTTTAAATAATTTAGCTAGATAATCAGGAACAAAGAAAAAATGATAACTAGTGATATATAACATACTAAAAATTTTAGTCTTTATTCTACACACAAAATGTCATTGTCAATTATCTGTTCATGTTTTTTATACACAAGATTTGAGACCATCATAAATATCACTATACCTCACACAAAACATAGCAACCTAATGCCTTTCACATAGCAGGAACTCCAGTATTTGTTGTATTTCCCATTGATAAGGATAAAAACCTAATTTCTTTAATTCTTGTGATACCAAATTGCAGTTATAAATAAAACATCCCAGGAGTCCTTGGAAGCATTAACTTTTCTTTTTGAGAAGATCTGAGCTATAAAAACAAATGAGCTTCTTATCTTTAAAGGATAGGAAATAGACGGTAAATGAATGCTTACTGTAGCCCAAGACTTCGATGGAGTGTCCCCAGCTCTAAACAATGACAAAAAGTACATTAACCACAAGATCAAGATGCCTAATCAATTTGCGAGCACATGGAAGGGCTCAGAATGATGGGTAATAACCAGCAGGACTTTGTGACCAACAAATCATGTTAGACCAATTCAATTGCCTCCTCTGACAGAGCAGCAGACCTTGTATGCAGGGAGGAAGGGACAGACATAATATATTTTGACTTCAGGGAGGCTTCTGACTCTGTTCCACATGACATGCTCATCAACAAGGTAGGAAAATATGGCTTGCTGTCAAAGATGGATTAAACTGATTAGAGAGGTAGCTAATTGGGAAGAGAAGAAAAGTCACAGACTGCATGAAAACACAAGTGCAATACCAAATATACTGCTGGTTTGGGTGTGGATACATTCAAGGACGAATGAGTATAGCAGGCAAAGCAGAATATTAGTTAGATGGCAGAATCCTTGCCCATAAACAAAATAGCTCATGTCTTTTAATGGCATTCATTTCCAATCTTTGGGCATTACTAAGGACATAAATTAATGGACACAAGCTTACCATTGTCACAGGAAAATTATTATTTTACAAGTTTGTGTCTCCAAAGTATATTATCAAAATGCAAAAAAAAAAAAAAAGCTGGACCTAATTAATCAAAAATAGTTAAGCTAGTAAGAATAACTCTTCATCAAGGATAAATTTTACAGATCTCCCAATAGGATAAATGGAATGAGAACAGAAAAATAAGATGACTGATTTTAAAATAAGGGAGAAAGTTTGGAGGATGTTAGATGGTTAAAGACAGCAACAGGGGCTTCTAATCATCCTGATTGCAGTCAAATTTCACCAGAAATCAGTTTATTTTACTTGGCATTTTGGTTAAGATGGGGCTAAATTCAGAATTCAGGGTAGATTAATCAATATTTTAGATTAATGAGATCAACTGGAAGAACAACCATAAAAATACGTTCAGGAGTGGAGAAATCACTTATTATAAAAAAAAAAAAAGTCAGCTACTAACTAAGTCCTTACTGAAGATGTTATGTGTCCATATCTGCTAGACACAGCCTCTGCCTCTAGGGGCACAAGAGGAAAAGATAACTATAAAAGAGAAAACATGCATATTCTGACCTCTCCTCTCTACAACGGTTATTCTTTCTTTCTTTCCTTTTCTTTCAACTTGAATTTTTCTTCCTTTAAATGTATCCTAGCCCCCTTTCTCTAAATATTTCACTTGATTTTATCATGGGTGATGATTTTAAAAGATGTCTAAAAATCCTTTGAAATTCTGATGAGAAGGTGGAGCCTAACTACTTTCCCGTTAATCATGGTGGTACACAGGGATGCTTCTAAAGGTACCGCAAATACATAATGTGTCCCTTCAGAGAACAGGCCATAAAAATCACAAAAATATTATACATAAGGAAATATATTGATGTACTTAAAAACAAAATTATGAGTTTCTGTTAATCAGAACATACATTCACAAAAAAAAAAAAAAAAAAAAAAAAAAGCTCCAGAATGTGACATATCACTATCAAAAGATTTGTATAAAGTTGGGATGCCTGGGTGGCTCAGTTGGTTAAGCGACTGCCTTCGACTCAGGTCATGATCCCGGAGACCCAGGATCGAGTCCCACATCGGGCTCCCTGCTCAACGGGAAGCCTGCTTCGCCCTCTATCACTCCCCCTGCTTGTGTTCCCTCTCTTGCTGTGTTTCTCGCTGTCAAATAAATAAAATCTTTAAAAAATATATATTTGTATAAAGAAATAAAGAATACACAAGAAACTACAAATAGATAAGAATGTGTTAGACAAATCAATAAGAAGAGAAAGCTGAAGACTTAACTGGATATTTTACAAAAGAAAAAATCCAAATGACCAATAAATAAATCAGATCTACTTCTTTAATAAGCACTGACATGCAAATGAAAATTATAAGCAAACTGAAACTATACACCAATCAAATTGGCCAAAATAAAAAACTAAGAAGCTGGGCCAGAGTCCCCCCTCCCTGCCCAGTAGTGAACCTGAAGCCATGGTAGCCCCATTACAACAGGAGCTTACATGTAGCCCACAAGGGACATCCCTGGGACACCTGCCTCTGGTGGTCAGGGAAAACTGCCCTCTTGAGTACCACAGCACCATCTCCTACATGATGCCATTTTTTCACTAGTAGACATAGCTGAACTGCCTTATACACTGAAACAAACACAGAGAATGAGGAAATGAGTATCAATAGAATATGATACAACTAAAAGAACAAGACAAATCTTCAGAAAAAAAGCTATATGAAATGCAGATTTTAGCAACCAGTCTGAGTTAAAAATCATGATAATAAAGATGTCTGCCACAGTTGAGAAAATAATGGATGAAAAGAGTGAGATTTTCAACAAACAGAAAATGAGAAAACACCAATCAGAGTTGAAGAAGACAGTAAGAAAAAGGAAAAATATACTAGAGAGAATAAATAGCAGATTAGGTGATACAACAGAATGGGTCAGAGATCTGGAAGACATGGTAATGAAATTCAAGCAAATGAAACACCAAAAAGAAAAAAAGGATTTTTAAAAGTGACAACAATTCAAGGGACCTCTAAGACACCATCAAGAATAACAACATTCATATTACAGGTATCTCAGAAGAGAAAGAGAGAGAGAGAGAGATCTATCTGAGAATCGATCTGAGGAACAGATATCTAGATCCAGGCAAAGAAAGCTCCTAACAAGATGATCCCAAAGAGATCCACATTAAAACACATTATAATTAAAATGGCAAAAATTAAAGATAAACAAAGAATCTTAAAAGCAGCAAGGGAAAAACAGTTGCATATAGGGGAATCCCTATAGAGCTATCAACTGAATTTCCTACAGAAACTTTGCAGGTCAGAACAAAGTAGTACAAGATACTTAAAGCACTGAAAGGAAAAACAAACCTTACAACCAAGAATTCTCTACTCAGCAAGATTCTCCCTCAGAATTGGAGGGGAAGTAGAGTCCCCCAGATAAGCAAAAGCTAAAGTCCATCACCACTAAACCACCTTTACAAAGAAATATTAAAGAGACTTCTTTAAGTGGCAAAAAGGACATAGCTACAAATATATAAATATATTTGTAAATAGATTACAATACAAATAGATACAATAAATATATATATTTGTAAATATATATATGAAAGAGAATAATTTCCTGGTAAAGGCAAACACATAGCAAAGGTAGTGGATCAACCACTTATAAAGTTAGCATGAAGATTAAAAAACAAAAAATAGTAAAATCAACTACATCTACAATAATTAGGGGATACACAAAATAATGTAAAATAGGACATCCAAAACATAAAATATGGGGGTAAGGAGGTCAAAAGTAGTACTTCTAGAATGTATTCAAACTAAATGACCACCAACTTAAAACAGACTGCTATATTTATTATACAGCAGTTATATATGACCTTCATGGTAACCAAAAACCTGTTATAAACAAAAAAGAATCCAAATATAACACTAAAGAAAGTTAGCAAATCACAAGGGAAGAGAGCAAGAGACAAATAAATGAACAAAGAACTACAAAAGAAAAAAAAACACAAAAAATAACAATAAGTAATAACAGAATAAGAAAAATCACAGAGAGTAAATACCAATAATTAGTTTAAATGTAAATGCAATGACTAAAGTAAATGGAACAACTGTTCCTAAATGCTCCTATCAAAAGACACTGAGTGACTGAATGGATTAAAAAAAACAAGACCCACTTATATGCAGCCTACAAGAAACTCATCTCAGATCTAAAGACATAAAGGAACCAAAAGAGAAGGGACAGAAGACATTCCATGCAAATGGAAATGAAAAGAAAGCTGGGAAACAATACTTCTATCAGACAAAACAAATTTTAAAACAAAAGGCTAACATATGACAAAAAAGGGAATTACATAATAAAAAAGGATCAATCCAATAAGATATAACACTCATAAATATTTATACACCCAACATAGAACACCAAAATAGACGAAGCAAATATTAACAGACACAAGGGGGGAAACTGATAGTAACACAGGGATAGCAGGGGAACTTAACATCTTATTTACACAAATGGATAGATCATCCAGACAGAAAATACACACTAGCCTTAAACAATACATTAGATGAGATGGATTTAAGGGATACACAGAGAACATTCCACTCAAAACCAGCAAAATATACATTCTTCTCAAGTGCTCATGGATGATTCTCCAGGATACATCACATGTTAGGCCACAAAAATGTCTCAATAAATTTAAGACTACAGAAATCCTATCAAGCATCTTCTCTGGCCACAATGATATGAAACTAGCTATCAGTTATAAGAAGAAAATTAGTAAAAACACAAACATGTGGAGACTAAACAATATGACACTAAATAGCCAATGGGTAAATGAAGAAATAAAAAGGAAATAAAGGGACATCCTGAGACAAGTAAAAATGAAAACACAGCATTCCAAAATCATGGGACAGAAAGAGCAGTCCTAAGAGGGAAGTTTATAGTGATGCAAAGCCATCTCAAGAAACAACAAGAAAAATCTTAACTAAACAATAACCTACACTCAAAGGAACTAGAAAAAGAACAAATGAATCTCAGTTAGTAGAATAAAGGAAATAAAGATCAGAGTGGAAATAAATGAAATAGAAAACTAAGAAATATAGAAAATATCAATGAAGCTAAGAGCTGGTTCTTGAAAAGCTAACAAAATTGGAAAACCTTTAGTTAGACTCACCAAGAAAAAAAGAGAGGGCCCAAATAAATAAAATCAGAAATGAAAGAGAAATTATAACTGATACCATAGAAAATTTCTGCAAAGGATCATTACAGATTACCATGAACAACTATGAACAACAAAATGGACAACATGGAAGAATGGATAAGTTTCTAGGATCATATGATCTTCCAAGAGTGAATTAGGAAGAAATAAAAAAATCTGAACAGACTGATTATTAGTAATGAAATTAAATCAGTAATCAAAAAGCTCCCAATAAATAAAAGGCCAGGATCAAATGGCTTCGTAAGTACATTCTACCAAACATTTAAAGAAGAGTTAGCACCTACCTTTCTCAAACTATTTCACAAAATTAATCAGGAAGGAATACTTCTAAACTCACTCTACAAAGCCAGTATTACCCTAAAACCTAAACCAAAGACAAAGACACTACAAAAAAAATTAGAGGCTGATATCCCTGATGAACACTGATGCAAAAATATCAACAAAATATCAGCACATCAAATTCAGTAATACATTAACACGATCATAACACATGATGAAATGGGAGTTATCCTACAGATGCAAAAATGCTTCAATATCCACACAATCAACATGAAACATCACATTAACTAAACACAAGATCATGTAAGCATCTCAATCGATGCAGAAAAAGCATTTGACAAAGTTCAATATCCATTTATGATAAAAATACTCAGCTAAGGGGCACGTGGATGGCTCAGTTGGTTAAGTGTCACCTTCAACTTAGGTCATGATCTCAGGGTCCTGGGATCAAGCCCCACATCAGGCTCCCTGATCAGCGGCAAGTCTACTTCTCCCTCTCCCTCTGCCTCTCCATCCACTCATGCTCTCTCTTGCTCGTTCGCTCTCAAATAAATAAGTAAAATATTTTTTTTAAAAAAGGGGAGGAGGAGAGGTGACACCTAGGTGGCTCAGTTGGTTAAGTATCTGCCTTTGGCTCAGGTCATAATCTCAGGGTTCTGGGATCAAGTCCTGCATGGGGCTCTCTATTCAGCTGGGAGTCTGCTTCTCCCTCTGCCTGCCATTCCCCTGCCATTCCCCTTGCTTGTTCTCTCTCTCTCTGGCAAATAAGTACGTGAAATTAAAAAAAAAATTTTTTTAACTTAAGTTTAAAAGGAAAAAATCTCAATAAAGTGGGTTAGAGGGAATGTACCTCAACATAGTAGAAGTCTAAAGCCAAATATAACCAACCAAGCGCTAACATCATACTCAACGGTAAAAAGCTGAAACTTTACCTTAAGATAAGAGTAAGACAAGGATGTCCATTATCTTCAGTTTTGTATTATATTACACAATTTTAAGTCTTAGTCACAAAAATTGGGCAAAAAAGAAAAAACACACAAATTGGAAAGAAAGAAGTAAAATTCTACTTGCAAAGGACATGATACAATGCATAAAAAAATCCAAAGCCTCCACCAAAAGCACTGCTAGAATAAATGAATTCAGGAAACTTGCAGTATGCAAAATAAATATCTAGCTATCTGTTGCATTTCTATACACTAATAACGGATCAGAAGAAAAACAAAACAATCCTATCTACAATTTCACCAAAAAAAAAAGAATAAAATAATTAGGAATAAATTTAAACAAAGAGGTGAAAGTCCTGTACTCTGACAACCATAAGACACTGATAAAAGAAATTGAAGGCAACTCAAAAAATGGAAAGATATATGTGGTGTTCATGAACTGGAGGAGTATTTTTAAATGCCCATACTACCCAAAACAATTTATACTTTAAATTCAATTCCTATCAAAATACCAGTGGCATTTTTCACAGAACTAGAACAAATAATCCCAAAGTTTGTAAAACCACAGAAAGCCCCAAATGGATAAGATAATCTTAAAAAAAAAGAACAAACCTGCAGTATCACACTCCCTGATTTCAAACGATACTATAAGCCTGTAGTGATCAAAACAATGTGGTACTGGCACAAAAACAGACACATAGATCAAAGGAACGGAATAGAGAGCCTCAAAATAACACAAACCTATATGGTCAATTAACCCACAACAAAGGAGACAAGAAAATACAATGGGAAAATATGTTCTCCCCAATAAGTGGTGTTAGGAAAGCTAGAGACCTACATGCAAAAGAATGAAACTAGACCACCTTCTTAAAAGTTAAAACATATTATAGATTTGAATGTAAGCCTTGAAACCACAAAACCCTTAGAAGAAAACATAAGCAGTAAGTCTTTGATATGGATATTAGTAATATTTTTTGATGTGTCCCCCCAGGCAAAGACAATAAAAACAAAAATAAACTAAATGAGACTACATGAAACTTTAAAGTTTTTGCACAACAAAAGATACTATCAACAAAAAAAGGCACTTATAGAATATGAAAATACATTCCCAAATGACACACCCAATAAGGAGTTAATATCTAAAGTATACAAATAACTTCTACAATTCAATATGAGAACTCAAACTAAAAAAAAATGCGGAGAGGATATGAGTAGACATTTTTCCAAAGACGACATATGAAAGGCTAACAAGCACATGACAAAAGATCTCAATATTACTATACATCAGGAAAATACTAATCAAAGCCAGGAGATATCACCTTATATCTGTCAAAATGACTATTACTAAAAAGAAATAACAAGCATTGAGAAGGACGTGAAGCAAAAGGAACCCTCACACACTATTGATGGGAATGTAAATTGGTATAGCCATTGTGGAAAACAGCAGGGAATCTCCTCAAAAAATTAAAAATAGAACTACCATAGAATCCTTAAATTCCACTTCTAGGTATTTATCTGAAGACGACAAAAACATGAATTTAAAAGATATATGCAGCCATATGTTCATCATGCATTACTTACAATAGCCAGGATATGAAAGCAACTAAAATGTCCACTGATAGATGACTGGATAAAGAAGTAGTGTGAGAGTGTGTGTGTGTGTGTGTGTGTGTGTAAAATGAAATACTAATCGGCCATAAGAAAGAAGGAATTTCTGTCATTTGTGACATAGAGGGCATAGAGGGCATTATGCTAAGTAAAATAAGAGAAAAAGAAATCCCGTATGATTTCATTTATATGTGGAACCTAAGAAACAAATAAACAAATGAAACAGGATAGAACAGATTCATAAATACACAGAATTGATGGTTTCCAGAGGAGAGGAAAGGGGTGGGTAGATGAAACAGGTGAAGAAGATTATAGTTACAGGCTTCCAGCTATAAAATAAGACAATTACAACATAGAGAATATGGTCAGTAACATTATAATAACTTTATATGGTGACAAATGGTGACTTATAGTGGTATACCATTTCATAATGCATATAAATATCAAATCACTATATTGTACACCTGAAACTAGTATGTGTCAATTATTCTTCAGTAAAAAAAAAAGCCAAAAAAAAAAAAAAACCACATGGTAAATACATCTCTAAGAACCATATTTGAAAGATACATAAAGATTTCTGGGGGAGGAGGGGAATCTGAAAATACTAGTACTGGTGACAGCGTCAAAGTATTAACTGTTAAAGTTAAAAAAAAATAGGCATATACTATGATTCAGCAATTTAACTCCTAGGTAAATATACAATAGAAAGCATGAATACATAGGCACCAAGATACATGCACAATAGTTAGCAGCACAGATTTTGTAGCCAAAATCTAGGGACAATTTCAGCAGCAGAATATGTTACATTTATAAAACAGTAATGCAAGTAAAGTAAAGTAAAGCAAGGTGCATTAACTTAGATGCATCATATAAACATAATACTGACTGAAAAAAAGTACAGCACAATAGAATATATAGATATATACACATACGCTATATTGTTTATATTATGTTCACAAAATACAAACTAAAAAGCAATGTCAATGAATGCATATATTGGTGATAAACTCATAAAACAAAGAAAAGAAAGGATTACTATAAATTTCAGCACCTCGCAAGTAAAGATAGGTGGGAGTTGTCCAAAATGAATACACAAGAGATTCAGGAAAAGTGGCAATGTTTTATTTCTTGACCTGTGTAGTAGTTTACAGGTTTTACTTTATAAATCATCCAATTACACAGTTTTAGGTTGATACAGTTTTCATGTGTGTTACATTTAAAAAGATTATGGTAAGTGAAATAAGTTAGCCTGAGAAAGACAGTACCATATGAATTTTTCTTATATGTGGAATCTAAAAAATAAAACAAATGAATAAACAAACAGGAAGTAGAATCAGACCTATGATGGGTAAAATGGGTGAAAGGGAATGAGGGCACAGGCTTCCAGTTATGGAAGAATTAAGTCACAACAATAGAAGGTACAGCATAGAGAACACAGCCAGTGGTAATAGTACAACACTGCAATAGTGTTGTAAGGTGACAGATGGTAGCTATACCTGTATGACAACCATAACATAATGTATAGAAATATTGAATCAATATTCAATCATACCTGAAACTAATGTAATATTGAGTGTTAACGTATACTCAGAAAAAAAATTAACATTTACAGAGCCAAATTACATACCACAGTTCACAAACTAGGTTCAATCCCCACAACTCTACATAATTTCTCCCTGGTGTTTTGCCCAAAGTCCCATGAAATGACTGGAAAGACATTCACACTTTTTCACACCTCATCCAGCTGCAAATATTCAGTGAACAAATATTAGCTGAGAACCTACTATGTGACAGGCACTGTGATAGGCATCTGGAATTCCATCAGTGAAGCAAACTAAAAATCGCTACACTCATTTATGGACCTGTATTATGGTTTATGTTTGAAATGAAGAATCATTTCAGCAATTATAAAGTGATTTTTGCCTCAGGAAAGAGCGCATTCAGGGACTCAAGCAGCATCACGATTCTCAGTCCCCTCCTCTTTATCTCTCACCTGGCTTAAAGTTGTATTTTAGCCTTTTATCTCAGGTCATCTCATAAATTAGAAGACATAACCACAATTAACTTTTCAGTCACAATCATTCAGTTTTCACTTCAAGGAGAAAGACCATCTGTTTTCCCAGTATCTTAAAAAAAAAAAAAAAAAAAAAAAAAAAAAAAAAAAAAAAAAGTCCTAAGAAAGAGCTCTGATTGGCTACGTCAGGTTCATTATTTCATCCCTAGGCCAATCACTGAGGCCTAGGTCATAGAGTAGTATGATTGGCCAAGCCTGGATCTTCTACCCAAACCTGTAATCAGAAACACCTGGTCTTGTAATCAGGAGCCCCACTGGAATCGCATGAAGTAGGTGACAATTTCCAAATGAAATAGTGCCGAAATCAGAATAGGCTAAGTAGTGCTGGGTGGGCTTAAACCAGACATAAAACAGATCAGACACATGATAAATATATATGAGACCATATATATTTAAAAAAAAAACAACAAAGTACTGCAGGATCACGAGAAAAAAATAGTTATTTCTAACTGAAGAACCAAGGGAAGCTTCACAGACTCGCACCCATCCTTCTGGACACCACCACGCCAGATCTCAATTCTATCCCTGAAAGAATCACGCTAGTCATTTTATGCAAAACTAAAGAAACACGTATCTGAGAAGGGCATAAAGTGATAGTACTGTCCTAACACTTTCTGAACAGAACGAGTTACGGCAAAATCCATAAGGTTGGCAGGATGCTCCCAGAAGGCAGCCCAGGCATCTGTCTCAGCAAGCAGGCCTGCAGTGTAATAGTCCTTATCTTTTCTGTCAGGTTTAAAAACTGCCTTCCTTAACCAAGCTGAGGTAACATGAGTTTATAAACAGTCAATAAAGGACAATGACGCAACCAGAAAGATGAAACTGGAGAGCAGAGAAGTGCTCTGAGTGTACGTGTTGTGTCCCTAATCAACATTTCAGAAAGTTCTTCCCTGCACCTCCTAGGTGCCTGAATGTATGTCCAACAATGAGGTCCTGTTCTCTCCTCTGAATGGCTACTCTGAAATCTGGGAGGCTGTCTTACTGAAATTTCGATTCCTTGTTTTAAGCAACCATTACCAAATGTGTTTGTCTTCTTCGGACCCTGTGTTTGAACTTTTTGTTCATTCAACATAGTCTAGAATCAATATTCTAATTATAAAAATTTTAAATAAGCCTCTATATTACTCCTCCTCTCCTCACTCTGATAGGATTCTCTACCATCAACTGCCCTACTGTGACCGAGAACATCCATATCCTGGCACCAGCCCCCTCCCTAGGCTCCCTGAAAGGTGGCTAACTCCACCACCAGCACAAGCCTTCATGACTTTGCACTGTCTTTACACCTCTCTCCCCTCCGAATTCCACTGCTAAGTTAAAGTCCCTTTGGAGTAAGAAACTGTGCTTCCCTTATCTTCTATTTCTTGAACTTATAAACTTGGATTCATTATACTTTATGAAAAGTAGACATATGATAAGTGCTTACGTATTAATTTTCAAAACTCCACCTTAAAGAATAAGTGATTCTTCTGTCACTTAGCTTTCCAATATCCACATAAATCAGAGAAAACCCTTACAGATCTATGGACAATTACAATGTGAGATCAAGTGACCAGAACAGGGGTATAAAAGAGAGTTATGGACAGACAGGTGCATAGGAATTAAGAGTACAAAATCTCTTTTATCAGACATCTGAGTTCAAACCTTAGCAGATTTTTTAAGCTCTTTGCCTCTCAGTTCCTTATTTACAAGGTGGATAAAATGCTCTTCTCTAAGGTTCATTATGGGAATTAAGTGAAATAAGGTATGTAAAAATAAACCTGCATAGAAATAAGGCTTTAATAAACAGTGACAGATGTATGTAAAATTGTATTTTGAACTCGTCATCATCCTGTGTCATGCAAGCCTAATCACAGCTAGTTTGGGGTCTCTAATTTAGGAAATCATTTATGGAGTTCCGAGGTACAGAGTTGGGGAGAAGCTTCTGTTTCACAGGGTCTATTGACACACTCCTAGTTCTAATCTTCCTAACTCATTAATTCTCTCAGGTCTCTGCTAATTCTATGCCCTACTGGGAAAGAAACCTGGGTGAGATCATCTATGGCCCTCAGCCATTCCCTTTCTGGACTATTTTTGTCTGAAGAAAATATAGAGCATGTTCAGTTGGTAGCATTTGTCTCCCCCCAAGTTCCTGTCAAAGGAACAGTACTCTATGTCCTCTTGTGACCCACCAAACTCTGTTCTCAGGTTCTCTCCTGCCTCCACCCTCTCCCCAACATGTGGGATTTTTCTCTGTATATGGCAAGAGTTCTACTCTTCACAAAGTCATGTCTCCCAAATATCTGTTTTTATCTCAAGTCCTCTCAGAATCCTTAAGGCCCCTGGACATTGAAAACTAAAGCCAGGAAACCCCCTTTTTCTTTCTATTTCATGCTTTCTTCCTGTACTTGTGGAGCTGGAGGAGAGAAGCAGGGATACAGGTAAAATGGAGGCACAGTAAAAACACTAGGAGGAGACTCTATCCAGCAAGGGCCACTATTACTAGTTCAGTAGCAGATGGAAATGGACAAAGTACTTTTGATACTTTAATACCTTAGCTATTTTCTGAATACTTTCCCCACATTCCTTAAGGAAGAGTGTCCCAGATAGGACACTATTTTTATAAGATCACTGCCAAATAAAAGTCACAACTGTTATACAGTTGGTGAACATGGAATTTTCTGGAAGAAGGAAGTAGACTGACTGTAAGCAGACTTCGCCTTTTAAGCACTCCTGTCTCTCCCTTACCCCCACTTTTTATTCTTTTTCATATCCTGGAAACTTCTTTCATTTAGGCATTTGCTTTTTCAATCTCCACAGACATTTATACACAATTTATACACATCTTCCCCTCTGAGGCTGTATTACATGTCAGTGCTACTTCCTGTATCACAAATTCCATTACCTCAGTAATTAGCTCATTCTCATATCCAACCCAAAGTCTTTGGTAATTCAACACTCCAAAGAATGGCTGCATTTTAAAGGATACTGAAGGAAGGAATCCACAGTATCAATTAGCAAATAGCCATGCTTTCTGATGACTGGAGACAAGTCTTATAGTCTCCCAAATTTAAAGCATGTAACACCTACAGAATACACATTTTTTAAGTGTCATTTACCAAAATGACCAATATTGGGGCATAAAGCAAGAAAGAAATTTTAATGGAATGAAATCATACGGATTGTACTTACAACCATGCTATAATTGGATAGTAACAAAGAAAATACAGCTAGCAAAACACAAATTTTGTAAATTAAGGAAATATCTCTAGTTATATCAGTATGTCAAAGAATAAATGATATGAAAAAATTTAAACATGTTTTAGGAAGGACTCCACAGTATCAACTAGCAAATAGCCATGCTTTTTGATAACTGGAGACTCTTCTTATAGTCTCCCAAATTTAAAGTATATGAATAATAGCAAAAAAAAAACCACATTGCAAAATATATGGGAGACAGATGAAGCAGAAAATCAAGATAAATTCGCAGATTTGATGTATGTATTAGAAAATGATGTGTGAAAATCAACGAACATTCATTTGACCCAGATTCTTCTTCACAGAAAGAATTGCTGCCCAGCTGTGCACAGTACAGTCATCTGACCATCTTCATCTGTCAGCTCCTTCCCGGTCTGCCTCAGCCACACAAAGCTGCCTACTCTAAGGCCATGCCCACATCTAATTAACTACATGAAGAAGGGGTTTAACAGTTCAGTCCAATGCTGAAAACCAAATGCAGGACTGCATTCTTCTGGGAAGTATCTTCTCCAGTTTCCCACCAAGATGCTCAGGCTTATGTAACCTGAATCACAGTTTAGCTTCTCCTTGTACTTCAGTTCTCAGAAATTAAGGAAATAACCCCATTTACACTTCTACCAAAAGGAATATAATACCTAGAGGGAGAGGAAAGATCTGTACAATAAAAACTACAAGATACTGACAAAAGAAATGGACGATACAAACAAATGGAAAGATATTCCATGCTCAGGGACTAAAAGAATTAAAATTGTTAATCTACAGATTCAATGCAATCACTACCAAAACAGCAATGCCATTTTTCACAGAAATAGAAAAAAAAATTCTGATATTTGCATGAAACCACAAAAACCATAGGCTAAACCTGTCTTAGAGCAATCTTAAGAGAACATGGAAGTATTATACTCCCTGATTTCAAACCATACTACAAGACTATAGTAGTTAATGTGGTATGGTGCTGGCCAGAAACAGATGCATAGATCAATAAAACAGAACAGCGAGCCCAGAAATGTACCTACACATATATGGTCAATTAACTTGCAACAAAGGAGCCAAGAATATACTGTGGGGAAAAGATAACTCTCTTCAACAAATGGTGGTGGGAAAACTCAAAAGCCAAATGCAAAGAATTAACTTGGACTCCATATTTTATATCATACACAAAAATTTACTCAAAATGGATTAAAGACTTAAATTTAAGACCTGATGTCACAAAAATCCTAGAAAGAAAACATAGGTGGTAAGCTCCTTGACAATGGTTTTGGGATTGATTTTATTTTGGATGTAACATGAAAAGCAAAGGCAACAAAGGCAAAAGTAAACAAATGGGACTATGTCAAACTAAAAAGCTTCCACACATCAAAAAAAAAAAAAAATTCATTAACAAAACGAAAAAGCAACCTACTCAATAGAAAATACTTGCAAATCATGCATCTGATAAGAGGTTAATATCCAAAATACATAAAGAAGTCCTACAACAGCAAAAACAAACAAAAACAAATCCAATTATAAAAAGTGCAGAGTATCTGAATAGACATTTTTCCTAAGAATACAAGACAGCTGACCAACAGACCCATGAAGAGATGCTCAACATCATAAATGAGAGAAATGCAAATCAAAACCACTATGAGATTATCACCTCACAAGTGTCAGAATGGCTAGTTTCAGAGACAAGAAGTACCAAGTGTTGGCAAGAATGTGGAGAAAAGGGAACAAGTGTGCACTATTCATAGGAACGTAAACTGGTACAGCTACTATAGAAAATAGCATAGTTTCCTCAAAAAATTAAAAACAGATATGATCTAGCTGTTTCACTTCTGGGTATTTATCCAACAAAAGCAAAAATAGTAACTTGAGAAGATATATACACCCCCCATGCTCACTGAAGTTTTATTTATAATAACCAAGATGTGGTCACAATCTAAATTCTAAATTTTCATCAGTGGATGAATGGGTAATGAAAATATGAGATAGATATATGTTTGCATGTATACACACACACACACACACACACACACACACACACAAATAGCATGCTATTCAGCCATAAAAAATGAAATATAGCCATTTGTGACAACATAGATGGACCCAAAGCATTATACTAAGGGAAATAAGTCAGACAGAAAGACAAATACTATATGATATCACTTATATGTGGTATCTAAAAAAATGAAGATGGATAATCAAGTTCATAGATGCAGAGAACAGATTGGTGCTTGTCAGTAAAATGGGTGAACTTCCAGTTATAGGTCATGGGGTGTAACATACAATAAAGTGGTTATAATTAGTAATGCTGTATTGCATATTTGAAGACTTCTAAGAGGGACCTTAGATTTCTCACATCAAGAAAAATTCTATGACTATGTATGGCTATGGATATTAAGACTAATAATGGTGAACATTTTACAATATATACAAACATATAATCATTACATTGTATACTTAAAAATCAATATCATGTAGTATGTCAGTTAAAAAAAATAAAGTATTTTGAAATACAAAGGGACCAAGGATAACCATGACACATAAATAAGCAAATGGGATGGGAATGTTTCCTCTACTATATCCTTAAGATTATTTTTAAACTTGGGAATAAAATATGTATGGACATACAGAGCAAGGTAACAACGAGCAGAGAAACATATTTATCCATAATGGATATTTGATATATAACAGAGATGGCATTTCAGGTAAGTAGGAAGATAACAGACATTACAATGAATAATTCTTAGACAAGTAGATATTCATACAAAAAGAAATGAAATTGGAACCTTTTCTCATTGCGTACATAACCAGCAGGTCCAGGTAAAGATCTAAATGCAAAAGGTAAAATAATAAAGATTTTATAAGGTAAAAAACATAGTGTCTTAAACAAGATGCAAAAGTAATATCCATTAAGAAAAATATTGACACAACTGCATTAAAATTAAAAACTTATGTTCATAAAGGCAATTTTAGAAAGGTCAGTACACAGAAGCCATTTGGACAAAAACTTGAATATTTAGGATGTATAAATAATTTCTATAGATTAGTAAGAACTACCCTATCTGATTTCTAATGGACAAATACGTTGTATACTCACTTGTATCAAAGCAGACTAACATAAATGAAAAGTGCAGTTTCATGTATAATCAGGAAAATACAAAAACTATGATTTAATACCACTGCACACTCACTAGCTTGGCAAGGGGTAAAAAGTTTGATGCTATCAGATGTTGGCGAGGATATTGAGAAAATTAATACACCAAATGTGATTGGAAGAATGGAAAATGTTTGGCATTATCTTGTAAATGAAGAAATATCTAGTTTATGACACAGCAGTTCCATTTCCAGAAATATACAGAAGCTCTTGCATATGTGTACCAGGATACTTGTACATGTATGTTAATAGAAACATAATCTGTAGTAATTCTAAACTGGAAAAGTCCACTTAAAGAACAGATAAGTGGATTGCAGTATAGGCACACAACATTATACCATACAGCAGTGATGATGACCTACAGTGACCTTCAACATTATGGATGTATCTCAAACAAAATCTCAAATAAAGATGACATTAACATATGTATTTCATTCTATTTTTATACAACTGAAAAAAATGAAAATTTAAAGTATATTGGTTAGTCATATATATAGTTATGTGATCATTCTTTATTGATATATTTCATAGCTCTTTAAATCAATAACAAAATAAAAGCAATGATTGCAACAACTTTTAACAGGAAGAAAATATCAGATCATTATGCTGTACACATTAAGCTTACACAATATTATATATCAGTTATATTTCAATAAAGCCAAAAGAAACCCACTACAACATTAAGAGGCTAAGAATACTCATATGCCCACTCAAAATAATAATGCATTTAATTAAAAAAAAAGGGGAAGAGAAAGCATAACTAGTGTGGAAGATGGAGTCAAAGGAATCATTTTTTAAAGAAAATATGTGACTATATTTATATATGTTATCAGAAGGTACAGCAAGGGGATAATCATGTGATCCTTCAGAAAGCAAAAAGTGATAGAATTAGAATGTAGACAAAAAAGAAGGAAAGAATGGATGCAGATGAAAGCAATTTTGTAAATGACAGGCCACTCATCTGATGGCTCCATTTTCTTTGTGAAGTAGCAAATGAGATGGTGCTCCAAAAACTAGCCTTCTTGGCAAAAAGAAAGCTGACAGTACTTTTCCTCTTGCCTGCTCCAGCTTGCTGGGTTGAAGCCTCTAATCGCTGCATGCCAAGAGCAGCAGCGATGTAGATGATGCCCCATGTAGAAGCCAATGTGTCCGCCAGAGCCAATGTCATTGGCATCCAAGCGCTTGCCAAGAGCCCTGGAGCTGTGTCCTGTAGGTGTCAAAGCCTCATGCACCAAAGCTGCTGGAAACGGAATTCAAATCCCACACAGATTTTAACTTTCCCTATTGTTTTAGTGAGCCCATCATATCCAACCCAGGAAAAGAAAGCTGGAGAGTTCAAAGTTTCGTCAATACCTGGTCCGATCTTTCTTTGGGATGTATCTGTTACAGGAATCTCTGAGTAGTGTTTGTCAAAATCTAATGTGTAGCTTCTGATCCAGTAGAATGTGAGAAATTCTATTCTACACTATTAACAATCTCCCAGGTGACCTCGATGCTGCTGGTCTCCAGACCACACCGTAAGGAACAAAGTCCTAGGAACTTCCTGTTAAGAGGCACTGGAGGCTCAACATACCTACCCACATAACACTTCAAACAATGCCTGAACTCAAGGTAAATAGAGCTTAAGTTCACAGTGGGATACTCTTCAAGACTATAGGCATCTATGTGAGTGATTAGCATACCTGTCAGTCAAAACTAATTGAGCATGCTCTATGTGACCCACTATGTGGGCGGCAGACAATTAGTAAGTATTGTCTCTGCCTTTCTTGAATTAATTTTAGAATCAGTGAGAGTCAGCAAGATACTCCAAGTTTCAAGAATATCAGGGACCCTCAGGCTAAAAATAGAGTACTTAATGACGCATAGTCCTGTGGAACTGTACACGAGTTCTGGGTTTCCACTTACTGACATGTTATCAAATTCTCTGGCATACATCAGGGAAATTCAAATAGAAACCACACTGAGATAACACCTTACACCAGTCAGAAGGCCAAAATTAACAGGACAGGAAACAACAAGTGTTGGAGAGGCTGTGGAGAAAGTGGAACCCTACTACACTGTTGGTGAGAATGCAAGTTGGTGCAGCCACTTTGGAAAACAGTGTGGAGATTCCTTAAAAAATTAAAAATAGAACTACCCTATGACCCTGCAATTGTACTATGGTGCATTTACCCCAAAGATACAGATGTAGTGAAAAGAAGGGTACCCCAATGTACCTTGCAGCAATGGCTACAATCACCAAAATGTGGAAAGACCCAAGATGCCCTTCAACAGACGAATGGATAAAGAAGATATGGTCCATATATACAATGGAATACTATGCCTCCATCAGAAAGGATGAATACCCAACTTTTGTAGCAACATGGACAGGACTGGAGGAGAGAATGCTGAGTGAAAGGAGCCAGGAAGAGAAAGTCAAGTATCACATGGTTTCACTTACTTGTGGAGCATAAGGAGTAACATGGAGGGCATTTGGTGAAGGAAAGGAAATATGAACTGGGGTAAATCAGAGAGGGAAATTAAGCATGAGAGACTTTGGACTCTGAGAAAAACTGAGGGTTTTGGAAGGATGAGGGAGGTGGGGGGATGGGTGAACCTGGTGGTGGGTATTAAGGAGGCACGTATTGCATGGAGCACTGGATGTGGTGCATAAAGAATGAATCTTGGAACACTGAAAAATTAAATTGTTTTTTTTTAATTCCCTGGTATACCTTAAACAAATTTCCTGGACTAGCAATCACAGCCATTCTGTATGCATTTGTTTCCCCTATGGGTCATTAGCTAAAGGAAAAGTTAGCCGTTAATAAGCCATGGTAACATAAAGTAACCATACTCTCTTTTAAGAATAAAAACAAGACCCTTCTAGGCTGAAAAGATGATCAGCTGGTGGTAGTCAATTTGAGATTTGTTCTACCTCATTTTGGCAAAGCCAGGTGTTCACCAAGAATTTGGAAAATTTAATGAAAATAGAGTTACTTAGAAATATTTTAACTATAGACCTAGAGAAGGAATCCTGTAGGAATGTGATGTGATGGTGTTATACACAACTGATGAAACTACATCTGAAACTAATGATGTACTATATGCTGGCTCATTACATTTAAAAAAAGAATCCTATAGGTATTTAAGGATCAACAGAAAGACTACAACAGAACAAAATTTTAGCTAAATTCAGACTTCCCTTTCACAATATGAAAACAAAACGGTGTAGAATTTTAGGTAAAAAGCTGTTACCTAAAGATACCTGTATTTATTAAAGTTGTCATTTGTGTGGAAATACAAGTTTTTATTTTCAGAGATATAAGGAATCAAAAATTCTAATACCTAAGTATCCTCTCTGAGGCAATTATTGGAAGACATACACCAGCTGGTGGAAACATTATTCAAAACTACATAGTGGTAAGAAGAAACATTCCTTCTGTGGTCAACTTTTTTTCTGTATGGACAATATTCCTGTGCTTTATTTTCCTCTAAATATTAAAACACTATCTTAAACTGGAAGACTTTTTTAAATAAAAAATTTACAAATATAATATAAATTAAGATTTTTTAAAAGATTTTATTTATTTGCCCGAGAGAAGGAGGGTAGAGAGAGCACATGCACATTATTCAAAAACATTATTTTAATCTAGGGAGGGAAACGAAACAACAGAGATTTTGAACACAGAAACAAACTGAGGGACTTGGAGGGAGGGGGGTGGAGGGATGGGAGAGCCTGGTGGTGGGTACTGGGGACACCTAAAGCGGGGAGCACTGGGTGTGGGGAATGGGGAATGAATCTTGAAACACTGGAAAAAAAAAA
>PITA01027436.1:0-13997 GCA_004023965.1 Spilogale gracilis | reverse complement strand
AAATATGGTTAATTTTCTTAGAGATGTGAAAAGAGTGTAGCAGTTATATAGGAAAATATCCTCTCTTTTGGAGAGACAAGCTGACATGTTGTGTTTTTTTTAAACTTTAGATATATTTTTTTAAAGATTTTATTTATTCATTTGACAGGGAGACAGATCACAAGCAGGCAGAGAGGCAGGCAGAGAGAGAGGAGGAAGCAGGCTCCCCGCCGAGCAGAGAGCCGAATGCGGGCCTAGATCCCAGGACCCTGAGATCACGACCTGAGCTGAAGGCAGAGGCTTTAACCCACTGAGCCACCCAGGCGCCCAAGCTGACATGTTTAAAAGTAAAACCTTGTAATTATCTGCACAAACTTACAAATAGTTCAACAAATGAGTAGTGGCTATCATGAGTAGCGGCTATACATTCAAAAGGAAAAATATACCTTTTAAATATAAAGTATAAAAATATACTCTTCTTTCAACATCTGTATACGTTGGAAAATTATTTCAAAATAAAATATTGGAATGGGGAGACTGAGGCCAAGGAAAAATAATGCCTTCAATAGCAAAATGTTTCTTCTTCGCTTTCTGTGAGCTACAGGTTCATTTTCACTTTATCTCAACTTTCCCAGAGAAGACATTAAGCATCTTGATGATTTACATAATGCATTGCCCTTAGCTTTGTAATTTATGTTGCTGTGGTTCTTTTCCAGTCAATACCCTTTATAGTCTATGTGTACAGACATGTACAATCTAATAAGCATTGCAGAGAACAAGAAGCCATTCTAAAATGAGGCCCCTTGCTCTGGCTAACTTTCAGATCCACACCTGAGAGTGAAATGCTGGGTAGATTCTTCAAGAATATTCCTCAGGATAAAAATCTATTCTTGACATAGCTTTCCCAGTGACACCTTTAATACTTCAATTCTAAGCCTGGTATGACTACTCTGCTACACCACCCAGACCCCCTGAACCTCAGTACTTTCAAGTACAAGGTGGTAGCTACCAAGTTCTCTGATCATCTCGCATGACTGCTGTTGGCCAAATGAGAGATGCATGAGATTGTGATGTGAAATGTGCCAAAGCACACACACATAAACACACACACACACGCACGCGCACACACACACACACTCCACGCTGGATGCTTGTTTAATTAGTTGCCACAAGAATAGTAAACAGAATTTTTCATTTTATGTTTTCCCATTCCTGGTACCACATTCATCCTATTAGACTTTATTAAGTTTCCTGATACTTTAAATCTATCTATAAGAGATATTCATTACTTTTAATTTTTCTCATTTTTCTTTCAGGATCATACCATCTTCAAGCTCTGGGAGTATTCTGATAATAGTCTCTAGAAATGAGAATAATTATTTTTGTGTCCACTTTTGACTTAAGAAAGAATGGAAGGGCTTTCACACCTTGCCCAGGGTCATAGAACACTGGAACAGTGAAGCTGGTCCTAAGGGCTCCTGGTTCCCTCTTTTTGCTGCAGGCTGGGCTGCTTGCATTTGATACGTCTGTACAAATCAGCAAGTGGTCTTGTAAGGTCTCCAAGATCACTTGCGATTTCATCAGGGACAGGGTGGGGACATGCCATGAGATTCCTTTCACAGCAGCTGGATTGGATCTCTGGGGGCCCTTTTGCCAGAGCCTGGCCCTTTCTTGCTGTGCAGCATTGTGCAATAGCCTCTTCTCAGCCCCACACCCAGACACCAGCTGGGCAGAAAGAGGGTGGGGGGCATGGAATACTGGCTAAGTGTTTCAGCAACAAAACCAAGTGGATCAACCACTGTACCATAGGAAATAAATATTCTGGACTGCCTTTAACATGACTGGAGAGCATACATCATTTTAAAAGAACCATTTCTGGGGCGCCCGGAGTCCCAGGATCGAGCCCCACATCAGACTCCCTGCTCGGCGGGAAGCCTGCTTCTCCCTCTCTCACTCCCCCTGCTTGTGTTCGCTCTCTGGCTGTGTTTCTCTCTGTCAAATAAATAAAATCTTAAAAACAAGCAAACAAACAAAACAACAAAAAAGAACCATTTCTGTGAACCCTCTAATGGATTAATCTTGGGTTGGATGTTATGGTGTTGCTCCCCTTCATTTCTAAACTGATTTGTTTGTTTTAAAAAACGTTTTGCCCTTATGTAAGCAAAGATATATATATATATGTTCTTGTTTATCTGTATTTAAGTGGAATTTTTTTACCCATGATAGGTGTTCAATAAATGTTTCTTAATGATGCTGATACTGATGATACTGATGATAATGAAATTTGTGAGATATTTTATAATTTCACATGATTGTGATGGACATTTCCAACTTCGGTGTTGTTTATGGAGTGGAGTGCTAAAAAAAAAAAATGCATTGCTACAATGACATTATCTGTCACTCATGGTTGAATTCTGTGGTTGAACTGTTAGGACGTCCATGAGTTCTTTATTCATCGGAGGTCTGTAACTTGAACCAGAATTTACAAAAGATTTATTTTATCTTCGTAAAGGTCACTTTTTCCTCATTTCTAACTGATTCCAGTGTGCACTATGTTCTTATGTGTCTCCCTCATTCCAAAGCCTATAACAAACAAATAATCATTTGACTGTAACTTAATCTTCAAAGATGAAAATGTTCTCCTTGTAACAATTTGTACTTTTCATAATATGAATCTCCAATTCCAATCAGCCTCTTTTACAAAGGTTTACAATATTGCATTTAATGAAGTTAAACACACTTGTATTGTTGAATACTTCCATCTGGCTGCATGCAATTTCATTTAAACTATAGGCTTTACTTGCTGGTCTCAGAATTCTAAAGTAGGAATGAGATTATCTATGAAAATAACAAATAAGGGGCAGGAAAATCATTATGTGCCTTAGAAATCCAAGTCAGATAATAATCGTGATCTCTTATATTTGTCAAATAAATCCTGTTTGTCTATGTCATTTGTTAAACAGATGTTTTGATTTCCATGGACAATCTAAATGACCTATCATTTAATTATTTTAATAACTAAATGAGACTTAATTGTTATAATTCTGTAAAATGTTAACATAAATTAATTTTTAAGTTAAAATTCCTTGCAAAATTGCATCTCTATTTTTTATCTATTTTTCATATCAAAAATTGGTTTGCAAAGTAATTCAAATTCCATTTTAGTCTCTAGGATAAATATTCCCTCTTCCTCCTCAGCCCCAAGGTTCTTTTCTCCCACCCTACGCACATAGCAGAGAAGGATACAAGTTTTCTATGCTTTAGATGAATTGGTTCAACCCTAAGTTTTCCCAGGAATACTTGAGTGGGTACTGAGGAACACTAGGGCCCTTAGTATTTCCTGACACCTACTATCCACATTGTGAAGAAAGTCATGTTTTACTTAGTGTAAGTGCAGTTCTATTAAACTAACAAGAGTCTTCAAGTGAGAGGGGTCCCATCTTCTCATTTATGGTGGATATTGATCCTAATCAGATGTGGTTCTTTCCATCTGAGCCCAGACACACCATTAGTATTCTTCTCAGCTTAGTGCTGTAGTTAGTATGACAGATTGAGGGTCACATACAAGACAAAACTTATTTTCCTCTTCATTGGGAGAGTAAGGGCTAGTAAAAATGGTTGGCCTTAATTTCTGTTTTCTAGGAAAAACTAAGTGCCTGAAGAGATTTAATAATTTAATTGAATATCCTTCTGGGTTTTGGAAGAAAGATTAATGAAGAATAGTAAAAGGTGAATCCCCAATCCGCAGTGTAAATGGCAGGAATTTCTCTGAGGGACTAGCCTAGCATTTACTATTGCACCTGGGTCTATCTATGCCTCAAAAAAGGCCAAACAATTAAGGTAAAGTAAAATTTTGATTATTTGGATCCTAACCCACTAGAATCCTCAATTAACTGTAACTTCCCAGTTTTTGCTTCAAGAAGAAATGGGAGAGTGATTAGAAAAGCAATTGACATCAGGAATTTGGTAACAAAAGAAACGTCAATCAAAAGTTATATTTTGGGGTCATAATATTTTTCCTCCAAACCTTTACCCTATATCTGCAGTTCTCAACTCCCTCTACCTTTGGTTTCTCCAAACTTTTCTTTTCTGTATATCATACTAGATGGACCTTCTTTCTAAGCATCATTCCATACCCTTATTCTGTACTCAAGGAACTTTCAAGAGCCTACATGATGAAACCCAGCCTCCTTAGCCTGACCTTCCTGGCCCTCCTCAGTCCAATCTGGACATACCTTTTGTGTTTCTTTTTATAATTCCTCTACCTGATCCCTTCTGTTTCATTGACCTATCCCCTGTTCTCCAGATGAAACTTGTATTTTTCTACCTAAATGCTTTCCCTCACCCCATCAAAGCCTAGAAAGCCTTCCTACTTCTTTCTTTTCAAATACTATTCATCACTGAAATGTAAATCAAGTCCCACCTTAACCTCAAAGTCCTTCCAGGACATCACAGTCCCCAAAGATTGCTCTCACAGTATCCTGTATCCTTATTGTTCACCTTCAGTTTTCTCGTGGGAGATGACAAGATTGAGTAGTTGGAGACCTAGGCATACAAATCAATGTTCATTGCAACTAGAACTTGTAACTCAATGAAAATCTTGAGCTCCTTATCCTTTCAGAAGTAAGCTTATTGTTCTGCTAGAAAGAGGTTTGGTACTAGAATTATATTTAATACTAAGAATGAAGAATAAAGAATTATTCTTTAATACTAAAGAATGCAATTTACTGACTAGACCCACAACTAATAACACGTGTATGATGGAAGTGTTTTTGCTGCTATAATCGTGCCATTTTGAACATTTTGTAATGGTTTGGGACTGTGTCAGTAAATAGACTTTGAGCCACCATGATACTCTTTGGTATTCTTCTGTGTGCTCCACCCTGCTGTCTGAGAACTTAACCATACACCCATGTTATCAGTCACTGCATATTTCCTTGCAAGATTATCACATAACAAGAATAAACTGGATACATGTTTAACTGTTAGGGATTTTTGGTGGCAAGGAACAGGGACTAATTCTGTCTAACTCAAGCAAAAGGCAATTTGTTAGACGGATAGGAAGTAGGACACATACCTGGAGAGAAAACCATTAAAAAAAAGTCAATATGGACAAAAATCATGGCAACACTGAGATTCTTTCTACATGGTAAAAAACTACTGCTAATCTTTGCTGGGTACCACCAGTAAGTTGAGATAGCTCTAATCTTTTTTTTTTTTTTCTTTCTCTCTCCAACTCCCAAGAGAGTCTAATTAGATCAACACAGGTCACATGCTTGTCCCTAAATGTTCTGATTGACAGTCTTACTAAAACAGTGTGCAATGGCAGAGAAATCATTCTTTGAAATCAACGATGGGTTCTCTTATCAGAATAAGAGAGAATGGATTCTGGGCAGGAAACTAACAAATGATCATCACAACTTGGAAAAATTTTTTTAACTGAAGAATCTGAGAAACTACTGGAATACATTGGCCAAGAAAGACCCAATATCTCTCTTGGAAATATAAATATATAATTTCTTTTATTCATTTGCTGAGATAGTAACATTTTTGGGGGGCAGGGAGAATGACCAGATGACCTGTCGAGTGCCTTTTTCTGACCCTGTTTCTGAGCTCTTTGAAGCCTTTTCTAGCTATCTCTGCTTACGTGTAACCCAGCTAAACTTCCAGTTGCCTTTTCTTCCTCTGTATCAGGCTGGACTTACCATTCCCCTTCCATTAACCTTTTAGTTCATCTGCTTCTTGTGTCTGTCATCAGCTGCAGGAGATGCTGATTATGTTGGGAGCCTCTGGAAAAGGGGATGAGACAGAGAAGCACCAGAAGATAAGGAAACCAACAAGAAAAAGATTAAAAACCTCTCAGCACTAAGTACAGTTAGGTCAGAGTACTGCTGCAAACCTTCGCAGTTGTTGGCTTTGGACAGGGGGAGGATGAATCAGTTTAGATAACTCAGGAATGGGCTTGAACCTTTGCCCAGACCTCAGAATGAACCACTAAAAAACCTCTGAGTTTTCCCAAATTAAGACATTGAGAAAAACATTGAAAGTGAGTTTTCCTTTCTCGCCCATCCCCGAATCCCAAGGGAACAGTTGGGACCACAAGGCAATTTATTAATAATAATGGATTAGATTTTCAGTACAAATTCCCCTCTGACCATTTTGATGTGTCAGAAATGCTTTATAAATGTTAAGTACTACAATTAATCTCCCGAAAGGGGGTGGGAGAAGAGGTTTGCCAGCTGTAAACGTTAGTGATTTCATTTGGTTAAGAGTTTGCTATGATTTTCAGTTTTAGGATGTGTTTCCCCAGAAAGTCAGCCAGTCATCATTAATTTATTGGGTGCCCATTATTTGCCAAGCATTGCACTTGGTCCTAGGGACTCAGAGAAACACATATAAACCAGAGTACTCCTTTCCTAGAGCTTCTAGAGAATTTAAACACTAGACTGATGTGTAAATGTCCCTAGATCCATTTACTCACATATCTAGCCGCTGGATATAATACAGTAACTTCTTCCCCCTTTGTATTTGTGGTTCAATAGACGGGGCAGTGCAGTGGGGAAGATTACAAAGTCTGAATACATTTTCTTTTTAACATTTTACCCATTTGTGGGCCAATTCTCCTTTCCCTTCAGTGTCAGGGACATCCATATTACTCTTTTACCACTCTTACAAGGAGTGTGAGTTGGGAGGATGACCTTTTGCCTCCATGTGACTTGAGAACCAGCGGCCTGCATGTATTCGTCTTGGCCTGCCTTCACAGAGCTAAAAGAGTTTTGAATGATATCTGAAGGAGCTTGTAAAAGTGCCAGACCCAGATGATGGCTCTTGGCTGTGCGTGCTTACACCTCTCATTTCCTAGTCCAAATATTGGATGCAAACAACTATCTGTTGTTCGGATCAAATCCAACTACTCACATTCTTCCGTACACTACTCAGACACTGTCCCTATCACCACCTCTCTCATCTCATTCAAAAGGGGAAACGTCTCTATAAACTGCTACCAAATGTGAGGAAGCTCACATTCCTAGCTTAAGAAGCTATTTTCTGTTATCTTATTTATATTCTTAGGAAATTATGCCTTGTGGCAAGAGAAGGATTTTTAGAAGTGACTGAGTCAATCTCTGACTCTGAGGGATTACAGGTAGGTCCTTCCAGAAAGTTTGTTGTTGTTGTTGTTGTTGTTTAAAATATATATATATATATATATATATCCACAAGTTTCTAAAACTCTAACAGAGTTGGTCTTGTGTGCTCCTCATCCAGATCTTACCTGTAGTGTTTGAGAAACCCGCCCAAAATGCCAAAGACAAAGCCACCACTTGGGTTGATTCCATTGTCTAAGTATTATTTAAAGAATAGTTATTGAAGTCATTATCATTTTAAGTCCCCGATTTGTTAAACATCATCTGGGTTTCACTCACTCCACTATGGCTTCAGATAGAGAAGATTTTTCTTTACCCTCTTAGGAGTTAGAGTCTGGTGAAAAATATAAAGAAATAGAAACATACATGATAATATAAGTAATGCAACAATATCAATATGCACAAGAGAGAGTGGTGGTATAGGAGGTTGATTAATGTCTATTGGGGGAAAAAGTAAATTAATGGAAACCTCTCAAGATAGGTGAATTTTATAAGCTGTTATATTAGTTTTCTGATACTGCCTGACAAATTGCCTCACTTAATGGTTTAGAACAATACGCATTGATTAACTCACATTCTAGAGGTCAGAAGTAAATCCAGAGACGGTCCAGCTGAACCCTCTGTTCAGGGTTTCACAAGGATAAAGCCAAGGTGTTGGCCAGGACAGAAATTTCATCTGAGACTTTATTTGCAAAATTGATTGTAAGACTGAGACCCTCAGAGCTCCTGGGTGGCTCAGTGGGTTAAAGCCTCTGCCTTTGGCTCAGGTCATGATCTCAGGGTCCTGGGATCGAGGCCCGCATCGGGCTCTCTGCTCGGCAGGGAGCTTGCTTCCTCCTCTCTCTCTGCCTGCCTCTCTGCCTACTTGTGATCTCTCTCTCTGTCAAAGAATAAATAAAATATTTTTTTAAAAAAAATTGAGACCCTCAGCTACTAGAGGTGCCTGCTGTTCCTTGGCCCTCTCCACATGGCCCTCTCCACAACATGGAAGTCTGCTTCTTTAAGGCCAACTGGATAACATTTGCTATTCCTTTTTTCATCTCTGACATTTAGACATTTTGTTAAAAGCCTCCCCTGATTGGATGAGGCCCACCCAAGAAAATTTCCCCTTCCATTAACTTTCCATTAACAGTCAGCTGATTTAGGACTTTGGTTGCATCTATAAAATTCCTTCATCTTAGACATATAAAACACTCTAATTACAGGAAAAATATTTCACCATAATCACAGCTCCTACCACACATACGGGCAAGGGGTTATAAAAAGGTATGATTCCTTGGAATCATCTTGGTATTCTGCTTACTACAAGTAGAATAGACAAATAGAATTTTTTCAGGTGAACAATGAACAAAAACACTTTACAGGCTGAAACCACAAAGCCATGTGGACATCATGATTCTGTACTTATATTGCTACAAGAGCTTCCTCCCTTTAACTCACCAGTTCCCAATTTTTCTTCCTCCTTCACAACTTTCTCCCTTCCCCCTTATCATTACTCCATTCTGTTGTCTACTCTCCTAGCAGAGCTCTTTTTGTAAGCATGGATCTGCTCAAGTGAGTATCTGCTTACAACACTTATTTACTTGTCTATTTATTTATTTTTAACTTTTTCAAGGATTCATTTATTTATTTGAGAGAGAGAGAGGGAAAGAGAGAGAGCATGCACGTGTCCAAGGAGGAGGGGCAATGCGAGAGGGAGAGAGAATCCCAAGCAGATTTCCTGCTGAGTGCTGAGCCTGATGTAAGGATAGATCTCACAACCTTGACCTGAGCTAAAATCAACAGGTGGATGTTCAACCAACCGAGCCACCCAGGCACCCCAGCTTACAACTCTTTGATGATTCCATCTGATCTCCAAATTCCCAAGCATGGCATTCATGTTGGGCCTTCTAGTCTTGAGTCTAGCTTTATTCCTATGAGGGTTGGTTTTATGTGTCAACCTCAGTGGGTTATAGTGCTCAAATATTATTTGGTCAAATATTATTCTGAACGTTTTTATGAAGCATGCTTTTGACTGAGATTTATGGGGAGATATTTATTTTTTTAAAGATTTTGTCTACTTATTTGATAGAGGGAGTGCATAAGAGGGAAAGAATAAAGATGGAGAGGGAGAAGCAGGTTCCCCGTGGAGCAGAGAGCCCGACATGGGCCTTGATCCCAGGACCCTGAGATCATGAACTGAGCCAAAGGAGACACTTAACCAACTGAACCACCCAGGCACCTCTATGTTTTTTTTTTTTTTTAACCACTTTACTGATGTATAATTGACATACAAAAAGCCATACATGTTTAATGAATAGAACCAAATGAGTTTGGAGATAAGCATACATGTATGAAACCATCACCACAATCTATAAATATATCCATCACCTCCAAAAGTTTCCTCCCACCCTTTTTATTTACTTTATTTTTGTACAAGAACACTTAAGATATACCCTCAGCAAATCTTTAAGTATACAATACAGAATTGCTAATAATAGGCACTATGCTGTCCACATCGCTAGGATTTAGTCAACTTGTACAACTGAACTTTAGTGACTTTTGACTAATAATTCACCATTTCTTCCTCTGCCAGCTCCTGGCAACCACCATTCTACTCTTTCCTTCTATGAGTTCGACTACCCATGTAAGTGGTATTTTATAATTTTTGTCCTTATGTGTCTGGTTTATTTCACCAAGTAAACTTTACTTTTAAATTAGTGGGTGGGGCACCTGGGTGGCTCAGTTGGTTGAGCGACTACCTTCGGCTCAGGTCCTGATACCAGAGATCTGGGATCGAGTCCCACATCGGGCTCTCTGCTCAGCGGGAGGCCTACTTCTCCCTCTCTCACTCCCCCTGCTTGGGTTCCCTCTCTGGCTGTGTTTCTCTCTGTCAAATAAATAAAAAAATCTTTAAAAAAAAAATTAGTGGGCTTTGGGGCACCTGGATAGTTCAGTTATTTGAGTGTCTGACTCCTGATTTCAGCTTGGGTCATGATCTCAGGATCCTGTAATGGGCTGTATTGGGCTCTGCACTGTATTGGGCTCTGCACTGGGTTGGGAGCCTGCTTAAGATTCTCTCTCTCCCTCTACCTCTGTGTCTCCTCCCCCACCCCAGGCTGGATCACACATGCACACATTGTCCCTTAATTCGTTAATTAATTAATTAATGGACTCTAATTGCCCTCCATAATGTAGGTGCACCTGATCCAATCATTTGAAAGTCTGAATAGAAAGAAAGACTGATCTCCCCCATTTGCATTCAGAGAGATTCCTTGGCTATTCAGAGAGGTTAGATGGCCCATAGAAGGAAAACACAGAGAGTATATTGGAATTGTCAAGGAGAAAAATAATGAGGATATGAAATCTAAGAGTGGCCATGCAAATAAACAGAAGGGGCACATGTGACAATGACTTAGGAAGATTTTGGTTATATTATATGATATGGAAAGAGAGAGAGGAGAAGTAAAAAACAACTTCAAGCTTTTTTACTTAAAATTTGCATGTAATCAGTGCCACAGAGTAAGACAGAAGACAGGAGGAAAACTGTGTTTGAAAAGCAAGATAATGAGTTTGGACTGATAATGTGGTCTGAGGTAGACATCTAGGTGACAGTTAAATATTATGGTGCTCATTAGCATCCATTTCCATCCCTTCTAGTTTGTCTTCATATGTTTTAGAGCTACAGTACTAGAAGTAACATTGCTCATATGTACTTGCACCTTGCAGGTTAGCTACAGATTTGCTTCCACCAATGTGTTGCAGGGACATAAAATTTGACATGCAGGGGTAAGGCCAATGGCATGTTCTTGCTACCTGCATTTTTTCTGCTAGCAAGCACCATCATGGAGATGTGGGTACTTTCTGCAGCAGGGGTCCAGGGTCCAGACCCTAGCTTCACATCTTTCAAGAGGCCACTGATGTGGTGATCAATGGTCAGTGTTCCAACATCCAGTCACCAGTTTCATGGTTATCAAGAACAAGTTGTGGGAGTGATAATGGTAACTTCTGACATTCTATGATGCTAAGGAATCTTCCAACTTGATGGTCAGTCTCACTGCCCCATGGTTATTATTTACTAAATCTGTTCTTGTTTTGTTTGTTTGTTTAAGATTTTATTTATTTGATAGAGAGAAACACAGCTAGAGAGGGAACACAAGCAGGGGGAGTGAGAGAAGGAGAAGCAGGCTTCCCACCGAGCAGGGAGCTTGATGCTGGGCTCGATCCTAGGTCGATGGGATCATGACCTAAGCCGAAGGCAGTCGCTTAACCAACTGAGCCACCCAGGCCCCCCTAAATCTGTTGTTTTATTTCTTTTAAACAAAGAAGTTAGATTGTTTGCCAACTATTAATGAAAAACATAAGCATTCTAAAAGTTTTAACTAATCTTTTTCAATCAGCATGAGCTTTTAGAAAAGATGGGAGGTGCCATTGATGTCATGTGGCTCCTGCTTTCTGTCCTGCAAAAGCCCTGGAGGCAAGGAACTAATAAGGGCCCAGGGATCAGCTTGGAAAGTGGAGACAAGAAAGACGATAAAGTTAATAAAATATAATAGCTCAGAAAGCTATCTTGTTGCAAAAACAGATAGTCGGGAAGGTGCAACCAGAACCTCTGTCTTCTGATGTAAAACTTACTGGTCTTTTCACTACATGACTCTTTTAAGCAAAGTATTCATTTATTTATTTATTTATTTATTTATTTATTTATTTATTTATTTATTTATTTTAGATACTACAAAAGTAAACCTCTGTTACTCTCCTTTCTGAATTTCTAACCAAAAGAGTACAAGACAAAGATGTTTTGCTCTTTTGGGAAGTCTATCCTTGAGGGAGCCAGATTCTGTATAAAGCACCATTAAGAGCATCAGATGTTTTGACACAGGATTTAGAAAATAGACTTCCCTAAGTTCACCTCATTAAATGTGTTCATGTTTATGCCCTCTTCCCTTTGTTGATAGCTTGGGTTCTCTTTTGTCAAGACTTCTGCAAATGGCTTGGATCTTTGACTCCAGGATCAGTTCAAACTAGAGAGCCCCCAAGCTGTTTACAAATATGAATGTGATTGACTAACTTGGAATCATACTGGGCAGTGTGGGTTCAGTCTAAGGGTGAGGAGACTGTTCAGTTCATATGCTGAATGATCAAGTGTCTGCCCCTCAGTTGTTAACGCTTCTTTGTCTGAGTTTTCCAGGCATAATAACCTGCCTTCAGCCCCACTGGTGAAATGCAGAGCCTATCTTGGAAGAGGGGGCCCTGAATGGGAAGGAAGAGGAGTAGGCTGTGCATAATCCCTTCTGGGAAAGGAAAGAGAGCCACAGTTTCTGGAGAAGTTCTCTACATAGAATCTACTGACACTTTAAATTGGGGATAAATCAATGCAAATTTTATTTTGTGAAACTAAGCAAAACCGTGTTGCCTCTTTTGTGTTACAAACTGAGAAGTGAATACAATTTCAATAGAAAATAAATAACCACATGATCAGACTCCTTTCTTTGGTACTGTGCTAAAAATCAGACAGATGTCTCCAACATAGGTGTTAGTGGAAAGTCCTATGGACACCATTGGAACCAACTATGAATATTAACTCTGGTCTACTGTAAAGAACAAATCCCCATTGGTTTCTCTTCCTGTTCTGTGCTCAGTAGTTGGGAGGCATACCATATATCTACCTTAGGTAATAATTCCTTAATGAACTGAAAAGCATCGAACCTGGTCATGCTTCCACATATGGTTGCCATACAATGTTAGCTCTTAATATAAGTACCTATCTTCAGTATTTTCAGTAGATACTTCAAGATGACGGGAAATTAACTTACTATCTTCCCCCTGAAAACTTGTGCTTCCTCCCTCTTAAAAATAAAAAAAGGAAAATGACCCTTACTTGATGTTCATTCCCCACATTGACCCCCTCCCACTCACTAGCTCCCAAATAGATGCAACCTCCTTAGTCTCTCTAACTGGGCAGGTTTCCTCCCATGTCCCCGTAATGTAGTTCATGTACTCATCTGTTCTCACTTTAATTTTGCAACCTGCTCCTAACTGGTTTCTTTTTAAGCTTATCCTCTTCTAATCCATTCTTTAATTGCTATCAGAGGAAGATTTTTTTTTTTTTGAAATTGGAAAGACCTCTTGAAATTGTCTGATTTCTATTTAAGTATCTGGTAAAACAATTTTGAATGATCTGTTAATATTTTTTAACCATAAAACTATTTTTTCCCAACTGATGCCTTTTCCCAACAAGTCATTATGAAAATTTTAATGCATACAGCATAGTTTGAAGAATTGTAAAGGAAACATACAGGTACCCACCCTCTAGATTCTACTGTAGACAGTTTACTGGCAATATTTTATATCTCTTCATCTGTCATTTTTCCTTTGATCTCTATTCCACCTTTTTTTTTTTTTCTAAATATACCTATGAAGTTCACCTGGTCCAGTGTGTCATTCAAAGCCATTGTTTCCTTGTTTCTTTTCTTTTTTTTATTGTTACTTAAATTTTTTTTGCCCAGTGTTCCAAGATTCATTCCCCATTCCCTACACCTAGTGCTCCCCGCTTTAGGTGTCCCCGGTACCCACCACCAGGCTTTCCCATCCCTCTACCCCCCTCCCTCCAAGTCCCTCAGTTTGTTTCTGTGTCCAAAGTCTCTGTTGTTTCGTTTCCCTACCTAGATTACCCTACTTCCCATTTACTTTCCTTCTCCCACTGTCCTCCAGGTTACCCCTCATGCACCGCAAGTAAGTGAAACCATGCGATACTTGACTTTCTCTTCTTGGCTTATTTCACTCAGCATAATCTCTTCCAGTCCAGTCCATGTTGCTACAAAAGTTGAATATTCATCCTTTCTGATGGAGGCATAGTATTCCATTGTATATATGTACCACATCTTCTTTATC
>PITA01027435.1:0-20931 GCA_004023965.1 Spilogale gracilis | reverse complement strand
CAGGCTCTCCCATCCCTCCACCCCCCTCCCTCCAAGTCCCTCAGTTTGTTTCTGTGTCCAAAGTCTCTGTTGTTTTGTTTCCCTCCCTAGATTACCCTAGTTCCCATTTACTTTCCTTCTCCCACTGTCCTCCAGGTTACCCCTCATGCACCGCAAGTAAGTGAAACCATGCGATACTTGACTTTCTCTTCTTGGCTTAGTTTTTTATATAGTGTTCCAAGATTCATTGTTTATGCACCACACCCAGTATTCCATGCAATATGTGCCTTCTTTAATACCCACCATCAGGCTTACCCATCCCACAACCTCCTCCCCTCTGAAACCCTTAGTTTGTTTCTGAGTCCACAGTCTCTCATGGTTTGTCTCCTATTCCGATTTCCTCTTCATTTTCCCCTTCCTTCTCCTAATGTCTTCCCTGCTCTTCCTTATGTTCCACAAATAAGTGAAACCATATAATAATTGACTTTCTCTTCTTAACTTATTTCACTCAACATAATCTCCTCCAGTCCCATCCATGTTGATGCAAAATCCTTTCTGATGGCTGAGTAATAGTCCATTGTGTATATGGACCACAGTTGAGGTCCTGGCTGGGTCAGGTTTGTGACTGGACCATATAGATGGATACCAGAATGTTTTGTATCTTCTCTCAAAGTTCATATTATCTTCTTTAAACATTGAGAAATGCACTTTCCAAGTTATCAACTGACACATCTTATCTTTGAAGTGGGGTTAATAGAGAAATGAGATCGCTACCCAGTCACGATTTGACAAATGCAGTCAGCAAACAGGCATCTGGTGTTGCCAAAGTTGTACAATCTGTAGTGTTAGGGCCTGCAGAGGACACCACATAATGAAGACACCCACCTTTCCCCTAGGAAGGTATGTACACTCAGACATAGTCCAAGCCAGTGAACAAATAATTTATAACAGAAGGCCGCAAGGTAGAGTGAATGAAACATCCACACGTAGAGACACAGGCAAATGTTCTAAGCAGACAGAAAGAGGAAGAGTTTACATCCAGGAGAGGGAATCACAAAGTGTCTTAGAGGTAGACCTTAAAGACTTAGCAGGATTTTGATAGAGGAAGGTTGATGGATAGCACAGAGGAGGAGCAAACTTGAGAAACCCAAAGTCCTCTAGTTTGGGTATAAGAGAAAAAAGCCAAAGTAGAAGGCTGAGCTATATCTAAAGGGATTTGGATAGTACTGTGAAAGCTTTTGAGCCAGAAAGTAACATAGTTGGAACTGCAGTTTAAGAGAATATCCACCACACTCAGATATTTTACTTTTTGTTATTGTTGCCCTTGGAACACAGGAAGACCAGTGACAGGAGAAGATAAAAGAGAGTAAGTGATTTGCATTTTGTCATATTGTTCAAACTCATCTCCCTTTTCATTCTGGAAATGTGAGATTACTTCTCATAATCTAATAGCTAAAAGATGGGAATACATTTCAAATTAAAATATCTCTTCTGGAGTACTATAAACATATCAACAAGAAAAAATAAACAAACATAATTCCATAGGCTGTCCTGATCATAATAATACAGATCACGCTGACAGAAACTGGGCACGTGGTCATAATCTTGCTCTTGATCCTCAGACATCGGACTCTGGTCCTTTCTCCACACCACCTGTGCTTTTACCTGGCCTCCATCAAACCATCACCACATTCCTTATGTTCCTTTGTAGCCTCTTTCTCCAGTAGTTTGTTCATTGGAGTTTTGACACTTAAAAATATCTTTAACAGGGTGAGAAGTCCTTCATCAGCCTTTGTGTCTATCTTCCTTCATAGTCTATTTTGGTAAAGATGGGCTTCAAATATGGTTGTCAGGGTAAAAGTTCTTGTTAGGGAAGACAATCCTGAAGGGTTTGGAAACTGATTAGCAATTTGGTGTGGGAGGAAAACCAAGAAAAGAGCCCAGAAACTTCTCACAGACCTCTGTGACTATCACAACAATGGCTTAGGAATTAAGAACAGAACAGGACTCATGCCACTAGAGCAAATATTAAAAGACATGGACAATTAACTCTAAGGGACCATTGTGAACCCTTACCATCACCACAATATCCTGTCTTACCAGTCAAAACCTTATCCTTTTTATCCAGTCTGCTCTTTTCCCTATACTCAGGTACCTACTTCCTTGGCCAGTATCTTGTTTCTTAAAAAAGGAAAAAAGTAGTTGACATAAATATCAATCATTACCAAGATTTTCTTTAAATAAGAAAATGAGGGACCTCTGGGTGGCTCAGTAGGTTAAGTGCCTGCCTTTGGCCCAGGTCGTGATCCCAAGGTTTTGGGATCAAGCCCCGCATAGGGTTCTTTGCTCAACAAGAAGCCTGCTTCTCCCTCTGCCTACTGATTCCTCTGCTTGTGCTCTCTCTCTCTCTTTCTCTCCCTCTCTCTCTCTCTCTCTCTCTCTCTGACAAATAAATAAATAAAATTTTAGAAAGAGCATATATAAAAAATAAATGAGTCATAAAATGAAGAGAATGATGGTATCTGTGTGCATGACGCTAATTTCTTTATTCTGACACAGTTACCGACACTCATTGTTGGTCTTTGGAAGGGTCTGGATGGTCCTGAGACAAGGGACATGCAGAGATTCAAATGAGCTCTCTTTCCCAGAGAGTAAGCTCTTCCTGTACCATCAGCACCACTCGCATACACTTGAATTTCATATTCAGTCACAGTGTGCCCAGGTCTTTTGCCTCCTGGGAATTAAGAATGATTTCAGCACCAGAATCAACTCCTTATTCTTTATCAATAATGGAGGAAACCAAGCCTTTTTTTCCTTGAATTTCAGGCATTTCAGTGTTCATAATGAACTTTCTGACAAGTAAATCAATATAAAAATAACATTTGTTAGCACTTTAGCTGGAAAGCATCAGAAAAAAAGGTTAGACTCAGGCAATAAGCAAGAAAATGTGTCTTCTGAATAACCCCCTGCTTTTCTTTTTATAAAGATTTTTATTTATTGGAGAGAAAGAGAGACAAAGAGAGTGAGAGAGAGGAGTCCAGTGACCCAGGAGCCCCAGCCCCCCGGTTTTCTACGAACACTAACCCTTTCCCTACCATGGGAAACGGAGCTCAAACCTCGTTTTCTTGACGTAGTGGAACACATGAGCCACTTTGTTCTATGCTGAGATCCATGTCCACTTAAGAGAAGGGCAGGTTTTTAGTACATGGGCGTGAGAGGAAAGCTCTTTCTTCCCAACTGCAAAACCAGCTCCATTCTACAGGAGACAGTCTCCTTCCTTCTCAAGCTGTGCTCTCTTAAAGCGGAGTCACTTGTGCCAGAAAAGAGCCACATGACAGAAAGGTACAGTTCTTAGATAGGAGTGATAGAGGATGCATATTCTTTTCAGGAGTGTTGTGGTTTTTTAAAAAAGTGTCTACTGTAAGTAGCAATTGTTCCAAAATGATGACTCTTTTATCATAGAGCTCCAAGCACCTGGTTCTTGGGGTTAAGTGCAGTAGTAAGGAGGTGGGGCTTTCCATTAGCTCATAAACCATACTACCCTAGTCTGCTATTAATCTCAGCTCCATTAGGATCCACAGGCATTGTTGTGTGTTTTTTTAATTTATTTGAGAGAGAGAGAGAGAGAAAGAGAAAGAAAGAGAGAGTAGAGGGAGGGGCAAAGGAAGAAGGAGAGAGAATCCCAAACCAATTCTGCACTAAGCACAGAACCCAAGGTGGAACTCAATCTCATGATCCTGAGATCATGACCTCAGCAGAAATCAAGTCAGATCTTAACCTAGTGAACCACCTAGGCTCCCCAGATCCACAGATATTTTTGACTCCTAGTTATCTTGTCAAGGGGATTGTCTAGGAATGGGGTGAAACAATGGACTGATATCATGGGCACTTTCCAATTAAGCTCTGACTTTCACTGACTCTGTGACCTCAAGATGATAAATGTGTCTCCTCAGCCTCAGTCTCCTAATCTATAAAATGAAGATAACAACATTTTTACTACAGTGATGACAGTGCAAATACGTACTATTGGTTATATGTCCTCACAGGAGTGGAAGCTCTAATCCCTGCCCCCTCCTACCACAATCCTTTGTTAGAGGTCTTATATGGGTCAGGAGCTCTGAAGCCCAGTTTGAAATAAAACATGACAAAGTCTCACTTCTACTTGAAAATCTGTTTTGGGAGGCCTTGGATGGCTCAGACATTGTGTCTGACTTCAGCTCAGTTCATGATCCCAGGGTCCTGGGATCGAACCCCGCATTGGGCTTCCTGCTCAGTAGGGAGTCTGCTTCTTCCTTTCCCACTCCCCATGCTTGTGTTCCCTCTCTTGCTGTGTCTCTCTCTGTCAAATAAATAAATAAAATCTTTAAAAGAGAAAAAAATTATTAAAAAAAGAAAGAAAAGAAAACCTGTTCTGGTGGGTCCTGAGACTTTTGTATCTCTTATTTAAAAAAAAAAAAAAGTAATAATTCTCTTCCAGGGGCTTAGTGTGCCTCTCATTTGGAAAGAAGAAATCTCTTTCATTTCCATTCCTGTCACCCTTGGAACAAGAAGGAACAAAAACCAGGAAAAAGAGCCTAAGGAACAGGCATCTTAGATGTACTCTTTATCTAGTGCAAGACTGGAAATAACTCTCTTCTCCTGTGCCATAGTGTTACATGGGGAAGGATTCTGAGGTAGTGATTGCTTATCAGTGTTGGCAGGGTGCGTCTAATGGGGCTGCAGAGCATGCAGGCCATGAATATGCCCTCCCTGATCTACTTAGATACCACCAGGATCCCAAGGGGAAGCTTCCAGATAGAAATTTGAGGCTTAAGCAAAGGTTTGATGACACAGCATACATACACTTTTGCCTTCACTGCCCTGTTGTGTTAGTTTTCCCCAGGAACATACTGTGTTGTGGCCATGTTAGCCCATCCAGGATTTGGGATCCTGCCTTCTTCCTAAATCCCTTTTCCTGATGACAAATCTGGCATTGCTCAGCAAACCAAAGTTCAGTGTGTTCCCCAGAGGCTGGGTCCCTTGGGATCCCCAAGCTGTGCAGCTAATGGGCATACTCTTGTTCAGGAGAGGAAGTCTGTGGGAGGGAGGCTGGTTCACAGGCAGGCGAAGGCAGCCTTACTGTACGGGCCTGAAGCTGAAGCCTGGTGGGCCATCTAGTTGCAGTGGAAAGCAGATCCCTCTGAGGCCAAGCAGCCTTGCTTTAAAAGCCTGAGGAGAGCCTCCAGTTCGGCCTTTTGGACACTGGTGAATGAAACACCATTTGCATTTCCTTTTTATCTCCTTTCCCAGGAAATGCAGCACCATGCTGTGTTTTGGAGACTTTTCTTTTCTTTTCTTTTCTTTTTTTTACATTTTTTTTTACTTAAAATTTATTTTATTTTTTCAGTGTCCCAAGATTCATTGCCCATGCCCCACACCCAGTGCTCTATGCAATAGGTGCCCTCAGTACTCACCACAAGGCTCTCCCATCACCCCATCCCCTCCCTCCAAGACCCTCAGTTTGTTTCTGAGTCCAAAGTCTCTCATGTTTCATTTTTCTCCCTGAATTTCCCTACTTCCCATTTCCTTTCCTTCTCCTATTGTCCTCTATATTATCCCTTATGCACCACAAGTAAGTGAAACCATGTGATACTTGACTTTCTCTACTTGGCTTATTTCACTCAGCATAATCTCTTCCAATCCAGTCCATGTTGCTACAAAAGTTGTATATTCATCCTTTCTGATGGAGGCATAGTATTCCACTTTATATATGTATCTGTTACAAATACTCAGAAGAATAAAGAATGTTCTAGACCAGAGGTCTTTTTCAACTCAGGATTAAGGTATCAAGAAAGCAGAAGCTAAGGAGAGAGGTTAAAAACGTGTTCTTTAAATATGTATTAAGGATGCTAAGGAGAATAAGAAGGCCTTGGGGAAGACCTGAGGGCTAGTGTTGCCAGCATTTAAAATTTCTGAAGTTTGTCAGAAAAACAGGGTTTCTGAAGACACTCTCCTCAGATGAGGCAGTCTGCACAGTTGTGGAATATTTTTGCAGTTAACCTATTTATGGGCAACTTCCTACAAATGCATTTTAAATTCACTGGTGAGAGAGTCTAGATAACTGGGGTAAACAAAAGGAAAATGCCTTACTTTTTTTTCTCTCTCCCTTCTCCCCATCCACCTCCTCTTGTCAACATTGCCTCCATTCTCCTGGACAGCTAATTGTGGCACAAAGCTTTAGAAGGCAACATGGTTTGGCTTCTGGGAATAGCTTTGTGCTGGGGAGGTATTACTGTATAAGGTTTTGTTTTTGTTTTTTCTGTTTTTGTTTTTTAAGAGAGAGAGAATGAGCACACAAGCAGTGGAATGTGGGGCAAAGGAGAGGGAGAGAGAATCCCAAACAGGCTTCATTCTCAGCGCAGAGACAAACTCAGGGCTAGATCTCAGGACTCCGAGATCATGCCCTAAGCAGACAAGGGCCAGATGCTTACCTGACTGAGCTACCCAGACACCTCTATAGGGTTCTTTTATGCACCTGGGATGTTGGCTACTGCAGAGGTCCTACTGGGCTCTAGGATTTGGAGCTTCTGACACCTTACAGATGTGGAGTGGTGGCTGTAATCTACTGCAGAGTTCACTGAGCTCCTGAAACAAGAACAATGAAATATAAATACATGTTGGCTTATTCCACCTTTTTAAAAAGCATTTTATTTATTTGTTTAAGAAAGAGATCATGAGGGAGAGAGACAGATCATGTGCAGGGGAAAGGGGGCAGAGGGGAGAAAGAGACCTCCGCTGAGCAGGGAACCCAATGCAGGACTCAATCCCAGGACCCTGAGATCATGATCTGAGCTGAAGGCAGACACTTAACTGACTGAGCCACCCAGGTGTCCAGGCGTATTCTACCTTTGAAGGCACAAGAAGAACTGGAAAATTTGAGTGGAAGCTGATCCAAATTTCAGCTACTGGGTCATGGACTTCAGATTGTACCAGGAGTTAGAATGGGATCCTTTGACCAGAGCTGAGCAAAGGACAATATGAGAGGATAAAATCTTTGTACATGGCTTCCATTAATTTTTCCAAGTTAATTAGAGGGAGTCAAAGAATGAATTAATTTGATCTGACTAAAAATTTATCAGATAATGGAAAAGTTCACTTTTCCATGGAACTAACCAGCTGTTCTAATTTTTTGAAAAAATATCCCTTTCCCCATGGAATTTGCTTTGATGCTTTTGTGTGAATAAGTTAACTCTAAGCAAGACTATTTACAGGATCTATTTTATTCCACCTATTTGCCTAATATTTTACCAACTACACATTCTATGGATCATTATAGCTTTATGGCAAATCTTCAAATGAAGTAGCATTACTCCTCAAAACTTTGTTCTTTTTTATTTTTAAATATTTTATTTATTTATTTGACAGAGAGAGTGAGAGAGCACAAGCAGGGGGGGGTAGTCGAAAGAGAGTAAGAAGCACAGGGAGCCCAGTGTTTGTCTTGATCCATCCAAGGACCCTGGGATCATGACCTGAGTCGAAGAAAGACATTCAACAATTTGAGCCATCCAGGAATCCTAAATTTTGTTGTTTTTTGAGCTTACTTTGGCCTTTCTACTACTTTTGCTTTTCCATATACATTGTACAACCAGTTTATCAATTTCTGCAAAAGTGCCTGCTGCTATTTTGAGATTACATTGATGTTATATGTCATTTTAGGGAATATTGACATCTTAATAATATTGAAACTTCCAGTCAATGAATAGACTGTATCTTCCCATTGATCTACATTTTCCTTAATTTCTCTCAGAAATGTTTTGTAGTTTTCCACATAAAGGTTTACACATATCTGATTTTTTCTTGCTTTATGTTCCCTGAAGCTGTCATGAGTAGTTTTATTTGAATTTCATTTGTCCATTGTTTGCCACTGGTACAGTGAAATAAAATGAGTTTTGCATATTAATTTTATGCCTCATGAACTTAATAAATTCAATTATTAACTTTAATGAGTATTTAATTTTTGGAATATTTCTTTGTGTTTTCTATATACACAATTGTATCACCAATAAATAGAATCAATTTTACTTTTCCTTTCCTGTTCGGCTTTTTGCCATTTATTTCTTTTTCTTATCTAATTGCACAGGCTAGGAACTCTATTACATATTGAATACAAGTGATAAAAGAGGAATGTTTTTGACTTGTTCCTGATATTAGGGGATGTGATGGTTAATTTTATGTGTTGACTTGAAGAGGCCACAGAGTTCCCATTTTGTCAAACATTTTGGGAATGTCTTTCAGGGTCTTTCTTGAGATTAACATTTGAATTGGTAGACTGAGTAAAGCATATTGCCCTCCACCTGTTGATAGGTCATATCCAATCAGTCAAAAGCCTAAACTGGAAAAAAAAGTCTGAGTCTTCTCTAAGAAAGAACTCCTCCTGCCAGACTGCTTTTGAGCTGGGACATCAAATTTTCTTGCCTTTGGGCTTGGACTGGAATTTCAGCATCGGGTCTCCTGGGTTCCTACCTTACATACTATAGACTTTACAATTTAACCTCTGTAACTTCATAATCAATTCTTATATATTGGTTCTATTTTTTTGGAGAGCCCTGACTAATACAGGGAAGAAAATATAGTCTTTACCATTAGGTAATAATGTTAGTTATAAGCTTTTATCATCCCCATTATCAAAATGAGAGTCTCTTTTATTTATAGTTCATTGAAAACTTGTAGAATGAATGAAACTTTCATTCTGTCAGAGTTTTTATTCTCTTTAAATGATTACATAATTTGTCTCATTTATTATGTTAATTTGGTGAATAACATGGATGGATGTTTCACTCTTAAGCCAGTCTCATATTCCTTGCTATACCCAATTTAAATATAATGTATTCCCTTTTTTATATATTGCTATATTTAATTAGCTAATAGTTATTAAAGTTTCTATATGTCTAGGCTCATTATAAATGTTGGTCTTTAATTTCCATTTCGTAATGCTCCTTATTAGTTTTTTTTTTTGTTTTTTTGTTTTGTTTTATTTAGTGTTGTGGTAAAATCATTAAATGAGTTAAGAAGCAATAATTTCTCTGTTTTCTAGAAGATTTTGTCTAAAATTTCTATTATTCAAAGTAGCCATTTGGGTTCAGAGTTTTTTTATGAAAAGGTTTGTAATTGTAAATTAAGTTTATTTAGTAGGTAACTATTCACATTTTATATTTCTTTATATGTCAGTTTTGACAATTTTGTCTCTCAAGGAATTTGTCTATTCTATGTAACTTATAAAATTTAGTAACATAAAGGTGTTTATAATTACTTTCTTTTTAATCTTCGTTCAATTGCTATGCTCTCTATTTCACTCCTAATAAATAAATAAATATGAGCTCTACCAGGGTACCTGAGTGACTTACTTGGTTAAGTGTCTGACTCTTGATTTCAGCTAAGGTCATGATCTCAGGGTCTTGAGATCAAGCCCCACAAATCAAGCTCTGAGTTGAGCATGGAGACTGCTTGAGATTCTCTCTCTCCCTCTCCTTTGGCCCCTTCCCACCTCAATGCACATGCATGTTCTTGCATGTACTCCCTCTCTCTCTAAAACAAAACAAAACAAAAGGGAGAAAGAGAGAGCAGTTGTCTTTTATATTTATATGCATACATATATACATTTCTCCCTATACAGTCAAATTTCCTTATGGTATAATTTTTTCCATCTGAATTATTTAAAACTTTTTTTTTAAGATTTTATTTATTTAACAGAGAGAGAGATCACAAGTAGGCAGAGAGGTAGGCAGAGAGAGCAGAGGAAACAGGCTCCCTGCCGAACAGAGAGCCAGATGCAGGCCTCAATCCCAGGACCCTGAGATCATGACCTGAGCTGAAGGCAGAGGCTTTAACCCATTAAGCCACCCAGGTGCTCCATCTGAATTATTTAACGTGCAAGTGTGCTGGTAACAGATTTCAAAGCTTTCATTTATTTGAAAATGTCACTATTGTACCTTAATGTTTGAAGGATACTTTCCTTTAATAATAGAATAGAATTCTGGGTTGTTAATTACTTTTTCCTTTAACATTTTAAAGATGCCATTCTATTATCATCCTATTTACATTGTTTCTAATTAGAAATCAACTATAATTCTTATTGTTGATTAACTCTACGAACGTGTCATTTCCTCTTGCTCCTTGAAAGTAGTTTTTTAAAATTATTTTTGTATTTCAGCAAACTCCATAGGATTCTTTCTGTCTGTCTCTTTTGTAATTACTCTTAATTTCTTGGTTCTAGGTGTCTATGATTTTTATCAAAAATTAGAAATTTTATTTTTTTAAATGCTTTCAGTTTGACACCTAATTGATTTGCATTTTTATTGAGATATAATTGACATACAACATAATATTAGTTTCAGGTGTTCAACATACTGATTCTGCATTTGTATATATTGTGAAATGATCACCACAATGAGTCCAGTTAACATCCATTATCATACATCATTGTTACTAGTGTTCCCAGCCTATACTGTAATCTAAGGTTTGGCTGATTTTTCCTCGTTTCTGAAATACCTCTCTATATAGAGCTAATCAATTCTACCTGACAACATCAGTATTTAGGTATCTGGCCTCATTTATGGAAGCTGTCATTGCTAGGGGATGATCAAATAAGAGCTTATTTCTCTCCTATTTCAGTGTATCTGGGCTCACTTGTATTCACCATTCCTTGCTAGCTTTGTAGAAAACATGTTCATAGTTTTATCTGTGTTATTTTTGTTGCTAGTGAGGTAATAAAGTTACTTACCTGCGTTTCATATCCTAACGGAAGCACATCTTTAAGAGGTGAGTTGGGATAATGTCAAATTGGTACAACTTGAATACAAATAAGCAAAGACAAGTTCAGAAAACTGGCCTTTGAGGGATGCAGAGAAGATTTTCTGATAATTTGGTGGTTATCTTTTCTTGGGTGGGACATTAGTATCATTAAGACCTTCCATGGGTTGGGCACCTGGGTGGCTCAGTTGGTTAAGCCTCTGCCTTCAGCTCAGGTCTTGATCCTGGAGTCCCGGGATTGAGTCCCACATTGGGCTCCCAGCTCCAAGGGGAGTCTGCTTCTCTCTCTGACCTTCTCCCCTCTCATGCTCTCTCTCTCTCACTCACTCTTTCTCTCTCTCTCTCTCAATAAATAAAAATAATAAAATATTTTTTAAAAATATCTTCCATGGGTGAAGAAGATCAATATCTTCTCCATCTTGTTTCTGTGGAAATTGATGAGATAGATTACTGCCAATGAATATTGAACAGAGATGCTAGAGGAGACGTTTTGGGGCAGACAACACAGTTCTTTCTTTTTTTAAAGATTTTTTTTATTTATTTGGCAGAGAGAGATCACAAATAGGCAGAGAGGCAGGCAGAGAGAGAGAGGAGGAAGAAGGCTCCCTGCCGAGCAGAGAGCCCTATGCGGGCCTCGATCCCAGGACCCTGAGATCATGACTTGAGCCGAAGGCAGAGACTTTAACCCACTGAGCCACCCAGATGCCCAGACAACACAGTTCTTGACTTTGTGTGGAATTGCTCACATGAATGGTCTATTTCTTTCTTGGTCTTGTTTAGACTCCATATTTCCATTTTGAAATATTTTCACTCTCACAATTAATCTTCTATGTAACCAGTGATCTAAGGTTTATCTGAGTCCTCTTCACAGGTAAATTTAGCTTCCCATGATTGACTGAGAACAACAGTAAGATCGGGGTAAAGGGGATTAAAAGAAGCAAGACTGAAGGTTGATCTTGGTCCAGCCCTATTTATCAGCATGAAAGATCACAGGGGACTTGCAACCCAAGCATCACATAATGTTAGACTTTTTCTTTGCCTGGAGAATTTTATGAAGCCATATCCTTCAAAATATGTGGTGACTGTAGACAGATGACCAAGAATTACTTACCTGGGGAGTTTGGCTAAATGTTTCTCCTCAATAATGCATAACATTTATTCCCTGGGATTGTTTGTTAAGTACATTAGTTACATAGAAGGTAGCTTCTCAAACTATACGGTCTTCTATGAATAATAATAACCACTTATTTTATTATTATTATTATAATTATAATTTTATTTCTGTAAAGTGAGAAATTGGCTGGGCCACATCCATTGAGAGACTGTTGGCTCTCCATGTTAAAGGGAGAAAGAGCTGCCTTCATGGCACAGACTTCTAGTCATAATGAGTTTTAGCTAGGCATCCAACATCTCTTCTGGGTTTTAGCCACAAAGAGAATGTGAAAAACAAAAGTAAATCTACAGCCAAGGATGGCTTGCAACTCCAGTTCTTTTTGCTAAAAAATGGTTTGTGGTTCTTTCTTAGACTGCACTTTCATTGCCAATCAAAGCTAGGTGTTGCTGCTTGTCACTAGGTGACCCTTGCCTGGGGTGGGGGCTGGAGGCACTGTGAGCCCCAAATTGCAGTGTTGAGAGTTGAAAGTAACTGGTTTTCTATCCTATTGCATGTGGATAAAATTGCATCTCCTGCCTTGTTTTCTATGTGCTCTATGAAAGTAATTACAAGGGTCGTTGAAAATAATCCATAGTTACGAATTTAGAGGACAGTATCTTTAAAAGCCTTAATCTTTTTTATTCCCATTTCGTAGGCAGCCCAATTAGGGTGAGAATTCATCTGGTGAGGCTTGTGGACACATTTGACCCTTCATGTGACAGCTTGCTTTTCTCACATACGGAGATTAGAAGTCTGCATATTTGCTAAAAGGTTTTCCCCCAAGCTCCCTCTACACCAGATTGTCTAGTGAGTTTTGAAGATCAAACTTATTTATTCATTTCATAAACATAGCTCAGCTCTCTTCTTTGGGTTTCCTTCAGATGGAGTGCTATAATATCTAATTCATAGTGAAATAAAGGCTAGAAAGGAAAGTAGCATTAACTTGAAAAGGTTATCTTGGTTCCTTCTATGAATGATAACTTTAGGCAGACACAGTATCCTCAGGCCATACCAGCGTGACTCAAGGGTCTACTTATCCATGTTCTGAATAATTCACGTTCTCGAAACACAAACTAAGAAATATTATCCATCATTATCATGATTCCTTTTGGCACTATGAGAAATATACTTTATTATCTCTATTTGATACAAGTGTCAATTGAGGCTGGACAACTTGCTTAAGATTCAAAGACTGTGAAGTGATAGATGAAGTTCAAAATATAGAGCCACATCACTTAGCTGCACATGCTTCTTCTTATTCTCCCAACGAGTAACTTTCCAAGGATTACCCTACTTGTCAGTAATGGAACCAGGATTAAGACTAAGGCCTTTCTGACTCTGCAGCCCCAGTCTTCCTGGGTTTAGGAAGTGAAACATAAGGGTCAGGCGATGAAACATAGATTGCTAACTTCTTCCCCAGAAAGCAGAATCTAGGATAGTTAACATCATTTCACATTTTCATTTACAAAACATTTTCAAATGTTCAATGCTTTCAATGCTTATAGTAACACTGAAATGCAAGAATTCTTATCTCCTTTTCCATTTGAGGAAACCATTAATCCAAGACTCAAACCATTTGCCCAAAGTCATTGTGTTCAACTCTAATCCACCTCGTTTGGCTTCAAACTCTTTATTTCCTCCAACACACAATTTTACATAAACATTTTACCCTTGGGAAAGTTGAGTTTGTCCTTCATTTTTAAATCTCTCAAAAAGAATAACTGTACTTTTTGTGAATATGAAATTTGCACAATGACAAGCATTTTTTTTTTCAACATTAGCATGGTCCTTGGGACTTTCTTTGCCAAAGCAGAACTTTGATCCTTATCTGAGTTACCTCATTATACCCTACATTGTGTATAAGTGAATATGTACTGGTATATATGACACAGTTTATGACTAAGAATTAATTTCCTTTTCTCTTATTTGAATTCTTTTGCTGGAACTTCTGTACACTGTTTTCCACAGCTTTACACAGAAAGTGGACAAATAAATCCACCAGAGTATGTCCTGCCCACCAGGGAGATGCACAATAGGGAAAGTTGCTCCCATTACATATTCCAGGATTTCTGGAGTGAGCAGGAGTTGAATCCCAGAAGACTTGGGCTTTCATGCCTGGGTGATAATTTTTCTTCCTGACATAAAAGCTGCCCATGTCTCCTGAGATCTGTGTTGGATCTATTTTCTTTCAACTCTTTTAGCTTACATTTGATTTGCTGATAAAGAAGATAATGTGATGCCATTTTGACTGAGCAAAGCAAGCAAACAAACAAATAAACAGACTCCAAGCAACAACAACAACTTGAAAACAGCAAAAACATCCAGGTTCATGATCAAGCCATTGAAAACAGAAATGGGAAACATTAAAAATTCAAAGACAAAGGAAATAGGAAGTGCATTTCCTAGATAAAACGAAGGATGGAATGCCTTTCTGCCTTTTTCAAGACTTGCTTCTGATTAGAAAATCCCTGTGTCTCTACTGGTTCTGAAGATTAAAATTTTAAGGTGAACTCAATTCCCCAAATCAGGAAAATAGCTAGAGATCAGGGTCAACTAACATGTAAACACTGCCATGTGATAAGAAAATAAACAAACAACACACAGATGATTATTCTAAATATCTTGGAAATTTGCTTTAAAAGAAGACATTGTTGTTTCATTTTAAAGTAACATGTCCAAATACGGATTGAAACAACTGTCACGAAGTAGTAACATGATTTTCAAATTTTCACCATAACTTTAACAGGTTATAATAGAATAAGAATTATAAATTAAGTATGCCTTATATCAGAGATCTAAATATGGCTTCATGCAATTTTGGTATATGTATATGAATACATACTATAATATTTATATTCTATAAGTACACAGATAGCTGTTTCTTCCAATAAAGTATAAATATTTCGATGCTTGAAGACTTAGAGAACAAATCATTTAAGGGGAGATCAATTCTGAGATATAGATGTCAACTAAAAGTTTTTATCAACCATTTAATAAGTCCATAAAGCATGTTTTTTTTTTAAGATTTTATTTATTTATTTGACAGAGAGAGAGATCACAGGCAGGCAGAGAGGCAGGCAGAGAGAAAGGAGGGAACCAGGCTCCCCGCTGAGCAGAAAGCCAGATGTGGGCCTTGATCCCAGGACTCTGAGATCATGACCTGAACCGAAGGCAGAGGCTTTAATCCACTGAGCCACCCAGGCACCCAAGCATGGATGTTTTATGTATTAATGCAGGCTATTCAGTATTTATTGAACCTAACCTATTGTGTTACATACTGCATTTGGTGCTAAGGATACAGACTAGTAGGTTGAACCAGAATTGCTATTTTTTTTTAAGTTAAAACAGATAGTGGCAATTTAATCAGGAATTTCACATGATTTAACCTAATGAGTAAAACCTGCTCCTTGTCCTCATGGGGCTCAGTCTGGTAAGGAAAACAGATTTATAAACAGACATGTACAAGTACAGGGTGATTAACTGGAGTGGTTTTTTAATGGTGGGTTATATATATTATGTATTATATTATAATATTATATATATTATATATTTAAGTAGAAACAAAAAGGGTTAGAACATTGGACAGGAGCGGAAGGAGTAGAGCTGGGAAATGCAATGTGTTCTTCTGTAAAGGTTGCTTGTGAAGCAGAGAGCATCAGTTATAGCTGGGAGGTGTGTGGCTCAGGGCATATTTGTTTGTTTGTTTTTTTTTTAAGAGAAGAGAGGGAAGTTTATGTGCTGAGAGGGGAAAGGAGTCAGGAGGAAGATTATGGAGACTGACCTTAAAGATTCCAAATGGGAGGGCTTCTGTCACTGACTGTTATTTGAATCATACAATTCTATGTACCATACACATGACTTAGTAAGTAGGAGATGTACAGAGAGTGTTTCTTGAACTGAAATAAAAACTGTGCTGGATTTTTCTGTCTAAGTTTTGATGGCACGTTGTTCTCCAGGGAAAATAGCTGATGAGAGTCAATTCTGGGAAAAAGTCTTGCAGTTTCATTTCTAAATGCTCTAAGTAAATTATGTTACAAGGGAAAAAGGAAAGAAGAGGAAACAGTATTTTGAAAGACTTTGAACAGAGCCCAAAGCTTAATAAAAGACCGGTTTGTGGTAGAAGCGAGAAAGAGAGCAGTCTCACATTCAGAACGCATGAGCCATGCATAAGAGGGATTAGTGAATGAACACCTGGATAAGAAAAAGGTATTAAAGACAAAAAAAAATCATGAAAATGAGAGCGGATTTTCAAAGCTCAAAGCATAGTATTCTAGAAAGGCAGCAAGAAAATGATTAGTCCCCGTTGACAGAAAGAATGTTGTTATTAATTACTCGGTGGAATATAACGGCTCTCCCTTTGTCTGACAGAAAGCTAGTCCATGTAATGTCTGAGTGGAGAATTAGCAAACGATTATATTAAGCTGTGCTCTGCTGGGAAGGTAAAATTTAGAAAAAAGTTCATGGTCAGGATGAGTGGAGGGTTAAAGAATCCTACTTTCTATGGAAGAAAGAGAAGAGAGAAAGAGAACACCTGCATAGTCAAGAAATAGAAATCTTTCCAAAATTTTGAAGTTAGAGTAAATTAAAAAATTGTGTGTCTGTCTTTATATGATCCGTGATTAGTTTCCAAATATGTCGGGCCAATTTAACTCTGATTTCAGAGGTTTTTTTTTCTCCCCAGAGTACCGTCTTTAAAGGACAAATTGTCTACATTATCTCTACTATACACAGAGTGACAAGCACTGTTCTGCTCCCAGCCAGTTGGATCCCCAAGTGCCACCATTTCAATTCTCCCTCCTCTTCAACTTGTCCGTTTCTCCAGCCTCCTGTGTATTAAGACATCTTCAGGGATCCCCACTTTAAAACTATTCTATAACTCAGTCTTTTTTTTAAAGATTTTATTTATTTGACAGAGAGAAACACAGCGAGAGACGGAACACAAGCAGGCGGAGTGAGAGAGGGAGAAACAGGCTTCCCAGCGAGCAGGTAGCTCGATCCTCCGTCTCCGGGATCATGACCTGAGCCGAAGGCAGTTGCTCAACCAACTGAACCACCCAGGAGCCCCTGTAACTCAGTCTCTTAAAAACTATCCTTGTTTTTGTTATAAAGATTTTATTTATTTATTTATTTTGAGAGAGAGAGTGAGAAGGAACATGAGCAGAGGGAGGTTGGGAGGCAGAGGGACAAGCAGACTCACCAGTGATCAAGAAGCACAATGTGGGACTAGATCCCAGGACACTGGGACCATGACCTGAGCTGAAGATAGATGCTTAACTGACTTTGCCACCCAAGTGCCCTGATCCTTGTTTTTGAAAATTATATTTACTAGGGATCAAAGTACCACATCTAAACCCAACCTTCCCATTCCCCTTCAAATCCCACCTCTGCTAGCTTTCCTGGAGACTGTCACTACACAGGCAGTAATGTGCACTGGGCTCTGGGTGGTACCAAGTGTGTGTCTGAATTATGTATGTTACTAGTTCACAGACGGCCACTGCTGTGCTATGGTGTCTGTGCCCCCAGTGTCCCTTAGCTTGTCACCAATAGGAGAACAGGCTTAGTAAAAGTTTGAAACCCAAAACATCTATGTGTTCTATCTCCCAGAGCTCAAAGAAAAAAAATGATCAAGCAACATTTGGGCATTTTTATAAGAGCACAAACTTCAACTCAGATGTATCTAGGTTCAAATCTTAATAATAGGCATTAGTGGCCAAGAGAGTTTGGCAGAGTGACTTCACCATTGAGTGTCAGTTCCACCAAATGTACAAAGAAGATAGCAATCTTTACAGGTAGCAATGATGTATCAGGAATGATACAGGTAAAATGCCCAACACTTTCCTGGCTCAGAGAAACCCCTCAATAAATAATAAGTAATTTTTAATATTATTTTATATGTTCATAGTTTCTTAATATTTTGAGAATGTTAAAGTTCCCAAAAGACTGTCCCAGTGCAACACTGAGATGAAGTGACTTACGATGAACAATTTATCAGAGTTAGTGTAATATATACACCAGAGTTGCCTGCTTAAGAACACATTGAAGGCGGTCGATACTCCTAGCACCAAAACTTCCCTGTCATAACATTCTACTTAAACAATCAATAGACAAATAAGAAGACCTTAATGATTTAGCATATGATTAGCATAATACAATGTCTGCTTGGAAGGCCACATTGAACTGCAGTTGGAAATTTGAAGCAAGTGATTTTTTCTTAAAGGCCATTCTGATTTTTTGGCAACTATCCATTGACAGCATGTTACTTTTGCTTTCTTTGTCAAGCACAGAAAAACAGGAAGCACAAAATCAGTTTGGACAGGGGGTAGGGGTGGGAGGGAGCTGGCAGAGAAACACGTTGTTTCCCTCAGTGGGGTCTGGTTCACATGAAGCAGTAAGAGATCACTCAGAACTCAGCCTGAGTTTCCTTCTGTGCTGCTCCTGTGAGCATTTTTTGGACATACAGAGAAATTGTCCTGAACATGTGGGATTTCTGGATATGTCCTAGGACATGTTTTTTATTTCATCTTATTTTATTTTAATTTTTTAAAATGTCTGCTGTGTGTATTAGACAGTGGAGTAAGTGGGGAACAAGAAGACTTAGGTATGGACGTAGACCCATCTCTGCAATGAATTAGCCATGTAACCTTGACAAAATAACAGAATATCCCACTTGGGCTCTGTTTTGTCATCCACGAGAACATTAAACAAGGAGGAGGAGTTTTACACTCAAATTCCAAGCAAGTAATGCATTGTGGGAAGGCCCTGGAGGCAACTCAGAGAGGTGGGTTGGACTGCGGCCATTGGGGGATATGTTGTGCCCCATCCAAAGACATTCAAATCCCATTAAAAATATAGTCATGCTCCAAGATAGAACACTTCCTGGCTGCCAATTTGAGCCCTCTGTACTACGTGAGCTGGAAGGTATCTCTTCGTTCTGTGGTCTGGGCACCCCTGGCACAGAAAAGTACCATCAAAGGATGTTGAAGGATGTGAAACTAGACTGACTTGCCAAATAACATTTAGTTATACATTATATCGAAAGCTTGAAGTGTGTAAAAAATAAAATTGCTCTAGATATACTAATTCTAAAGCAAAAACTAAATGAATTCCGGTTTAATTAGAATTAAATCTAAGATTAATAAGTGGCTTTCAGGAATTTTTAAATATATTGAAAAATGTACTACTTCAAAAAAAATATGTTAGATGATGGACACTAACTTCAGAATCATTTACCAAATTCTATGCAACTAGGGACAGTGCTTCCCTTAATGCCCACTCAGTGGAGACTCAATCCATCTGTTTCCATTAAAAGAAAGGGGAAGTGTTTTATATATAGAACAACTAAAAGTATTCATTGTTGCTTTGTTCTGCATTATAAAATTATGAAGAAACACAGATACTGCTTCTCAAACTTTTCAGCTCAAGTGGGACTTCTTTGATCATTCCCTAGTCAAAGAGATAAGAACCTAGAAGGCAGTGACCCAAATTATCACCCAATGGACAAGTCTCTCAATAAAAATAAACCACATATACTTTAAAGGGCTCCTTGATTCTGCTACACAGGGTGTCATACAGGCAGCTAGTTTCACAGAGCATCAGAGACAAATTAGGATTTTTTTAAGCTTCTTGTTTTTGAAATAAAGATAGGCTCATAGGAAATTGCAAAGATAGCACAGAGAGGAACTATGTACTTCCACCCTCTTGCCCTACTGGTTACCTGTTACACAGAGCTCAGTCTCAAAACTAGGAGACTAACATGGGAACAAAGTGTGTGGCTGGTTTTGTCATGGGGTTGCGTTTGTATATTTGTGTAGCCACAGTGCAGTGACATACACAACTATTGTGGCTCCATTTTGCGGTCACAGTCACCTCCTTACCCTCACCAACTTTAACCCCTGCCATGAAAATTTTCTCTATCTCTGGATTTTGGGACTGTAAGAATATTATACAAATAAAATCACATGGGAAATCATGCAGTGGCTTTTTTTTATATTGGGTTTTTGTACTTGGCATATCCTTGAAACTCATTCAGGTTGTCCCATTTCTTGCTCTCTTTTTTTGGTTCCATTTCTTTTTATTTGTGTGCATCCCTTTGTGTTGCAGAGGAATATTCCATGATATGGGTTTGTTTAACCATTCACCTCTTTTAGAAAATTTTTAGTTTGTGTTAGATAAATGCCCAAAAGAGGAATTAAGTATGTGTTTAGTGTTTTGAACAAGATTTCAGACTAGTTTTCAGCATGGCTGCACCACTTTACATTCCCATCAGCAATGTATGAGAGATACCGCCTCTCTGTATCCTCATCAGCGTTTCGTATTGTCACTACTTTTTTTAATTTTAGTTGTTTTAAAGGGTGTGTAGTGATATCTTACCATAGTCTAATGGCTAGTGATGTTTAACATCTTTTATGCCTTTATTTACTCTCCATATATCTGCTATTTGACCATTTTTTAAAAATATTTATTTATTCATTTGGCAGAGAGAAAGAAAGAGCATAAGCAGGGAGATCAGGAGAGAGAGAAGGAAGTTCTCCATTGAGCAGGGAGCCCAATGTGGAGCTCAATCCCAGGACCCTGGGATCATGCCCTGAGCCAAAGGCAGATATATGTTTAACCAACTGGGCCACCCAGGTGCCCTGTTTGACCATTTTTTAATTGGATTTGTTTGGGGTTTTTTGTTTGTTTGTTTGTTTGTTTACTGCTGTGTTTTGAGAGTTCTCTATATACTCTAGATATGATTCCTTTTAGATATGACTTGCAAATATTTTTTCACAATTTGTAGTTTATCTTTTCATCATCTTAGTAGGGTCTTTTGCGGAGCAGAAGTTTTGAACTTGTTGAAGATCAGTTTGTAATTTTTTTCTTTTATGAGTTATGTTTTTTATGCTTGAGAATTATAGTGATATAAAGGGCCCTGAAGTTTTTCTTCTATGTTTTCTTTTCTTCTGAACATATTATAGGGGTTTTTTTTTGTTTTGTTTTGTTTTTTTTTTTGTTTTGTTTTTTTGTTTTTT
>PITA01027434.1:0-21083 GCA_004023965.1 Spilogale gracilis | reverse complement strand
ACAAAAGTAAATCCCTGGGGCGTGAAGCACCAGATGTAGGGAGGAGACAGGACACTGATAGGTTACATCTGTAAAATCCATTGGGGTTCACACATACTAGTGACAACCAGAACAGGAAACAAGCCATATAAGAAATATTTAATAGAAACAGTTTACCAAACGAAATCCCTGCTCTCAAGAGCTTACTTTATTTTTTTTTTCTTTTAATTTATTTATTTTTATTTATTTGACACACACAGAGCGAGATAATGGCCAGGAAGGTATGGGAAGACTTCACATCTCACAACTAATGCATTTACAGTGTGTAAGGTGGCAGGGGGTATTACATATATTGGAGAGAGTCCACCAACAAATGCTATTATGGGAATTTTTAAAGAATATAATCCCTCCAAAAAGCATGTTTTTTAAGTATTTATTTATTTATTTATTTGAGGGCTGGGGTGGGGGGCAGACAGGGAAATTATGCAGAGCCTGATGCACGCTTCCATCCCACGACCCTGAGATCATAACCTGAGCTGAAATCAAGAGTCAGATGCTTAACCGACTGAGCCACCCAGGGGCCACCCTTTAGAAAGCACGTTTAAGAAAAAATAGCTCAGTGGTGCCTGGGTGGCTCAGTCAGTTGAGCATCTGCCTTAGGCTCAGGTCGTGGCCTAGAGTCCTGGGATCAAGTCCCACATCAGGCTCTCTGCTCAGTAGGGAGCCAGCTTCTCCCTCTCCCACTGCCCCTGCTTGTACTTGTGCTTTCTCTCTGTCAGAAGGAAGGAAGGAAGGAAGGAAGGAAGGAAGGAAGGAAGGAAGGAAGGAAGGAAGGAAGGAAGGAAGGAAGAGGGAAGATGGAAGGAAAAGGGGAAGGGAAGGGAAGGGAAGGAAAGAAATATTAGCTTAGATGTTACCATTGTTACCACTAAAAGGCATACCATTAAGAAACCTGAGTCACTCTCTTATGTCTTGGAGAGGTCACCAAACGTCCCTGGATTATCAGTTCCTTCATCTTTAAAATAGGTGTGATAATTCCCTCTCATCTTTTGACACCTTTATTGAGATATAATTATCATACAATAGACTTCAAATATTTAACATACACAATTTTATGAGTTTTGACATACGTGTACACCCATAAAGCTATCACCAAGATCAGCGTAATAAACATACACCTTCCTCCCAAAGGTTTCCTGTCCCCCATTTCCTCCTCTTTCCTGCCTTCCCCATCCCCAGGCAGCTGGTATTAAGCTTTCTAAAGATTATTATGCATTCTCAAAATTTTATATAAATGGAATCACAGAGTGTGTACTTGCATGAGTGTGTTATTTCTCTTGCTCTATGTAATTATTTTGAGATCTATCATGTTGTAGTGTGTATCAATAGTGCTAGGCTTCAGTAGTCTCTGTGTTTCATTTTAGATCATTTCTATTGTTCAAGTTCACTGATCTTTTCTTCTGCAATGTCCAATCTGTCCTTAATTCCATCAATGAATTTTTCATCTCATACATTATATTTTTTATCTTTAGTTCAGTTTCAATCTTTTAAATATTTTCTATGTCTCTGCTAAACTTTTTGTCCTTGACTGTGTTAGTTCTGAATTGGTCTCAGCTGATAAATTTTTCCTCTCCTTATGGTTCATATTTTCCAGCTTCTTTGTGTATCTGGTAATTTTTTTTATTTGATGCCAGACATTGCAATTACCTTGTTGGGTGCTGGATATTTTGTATTCTTATAAATATTCTTGAGATTTGCTTTAGGATCAATTAAGTTGCTTATAAATTGTTCAATCCTTTCACATCTTAAAGATTTGTTAAGTGGGACATAGCTATCTAGGACGAATTATTCTTACTACTGAGGAAAGATCCTTCTGAAATCTATAACCAATACCCTATGCATGATGATATTTTCCATTCTGACCACTGGAAACAGGTATATCCCCCACTCTGTATGAACACTGGGCACTACTACTATAATCCTTTTGACTGATTCTTCTAGCCTTGGTTATTTTCCTTACATTCAGGCACTGATCAGTAATTGAGAGAAACCCTCTGCAGATGTCAGGACCACATTCTCTATGCAGCTCTCTCCTTATTGGTACCATGTCCTATAAACTCCAGTTGCCTGGTCTCTCTGGACTCTCAGCCTCCTTAACTCAGGGAGTCTGCTGGGCTCAGCCTGGGTACCCCTTCCCTATACCATGGTCAGCAAGCTGGGGCAAAAACTCACCTTGTTCACTTATCTTTCAGGGATCATTGTCCTCTGTTGCCTAATAGCCCTATCTTGAAAGCCATTCTTTCATACATTGTGGTCCATTCTTTCTTTCTCTCTTTGTTTCTTTCTTTGTTTCTTTCTTTCTTTTTTTTTTTTTTTTTTTTTTTTTTTTTTTTTTTTTTTTTTTTTTTTTTTTTTTTTTTTTTTTTTTGTTATTTCAGACAACAGGGTAATTCTGGTCCCTGTTACTCCATCTTAGCCCAAATTGGAAGTCCTTTATAATCTTTCTAAAAATTAGCAATAACATATTTGAGGTTCATAGGCCAGTTCCTGGGCTCTTGTACACCTTCAGTTGTGGCCTTAGTAATGGTAGGGATGGTGGTAGAGAGAGATGATGGTGTTGATGTCCTCATCATGACTATTATCATAAATTTCTCCAGAACTCAACAGCAGATGAGTACATTTGAAGTCATATTAGTAGCAAAAAAAAAAAAAAAAAAGATTTCTGTCCCATGAGAACTCTCCAATATCTCTGAATGGCTCCAGGGAGTTTCATGAATATGCTATACCAAGTTCTCCCAGTAACACTGTTCTTCCTCCTCTATTCATCTTGGTCCTTCATCACAATTCCTCAGGGCATCTCAGACCCTGCATCTGATAGGGATATCACTGTTCTGTTGGGTTCACAGTTTGCATTTCTGCTGAGTCTTATGGTCTCCGTCACTGCCCCAGCAGATACTGTGGGCTCATTCCTGCCCTTCTGGGCCCAGAGTTTTCTGCTTTGTTGGATAAAATCCTCACCCTCTTGCCTCCCTGGAAAGTGCCACCAATAACCCTGATACCTCATAGTGTCAAAGTGCCATAGTGGTCACGTCCAAATTATGGGGAGGCCATTCTCCACTTGACACCTGGTTATAGAGAAAGGGAACTACTTATGCTCCGATGTCTGCCAGATGGGTTAGAGCTTCAGTTCCTTCAAAATTTACTCTCAGCCACCCTAATGTCCGCAGGATATAAACACTCATTGTCTCTGCACTGTTTACTGCTACAATTCCACATATAACGCAGTGATGAGTACATATTAATGCCTCAATAAAAGTGTTTTGGATGAATAGATGAGTCCAATGCACATGGTCTAGGAGGAAGTATGAGTACTCTGCCAACAACTAAGGATTTTGTTCTGGATACATGAACTATGCCTGGCTCCTTCTCTCATCAGGGTGAGTTCACACAGGAGGCTCATCAGTCTCCATTACACACAGCTATCTGGCAGAAAATCCCCTCCAATTTGCCAGTCATGCCAAGGAACCTCAACTACACCATCAGGCAGTAGCCCAAGGAGTCACTGCTATCATATTTCCCATCTTAAATAATGTCCAGCTATGTCATCCAACCAAGCCTGCCAGATAGTGTTAAACAATATGCAGCAGATGATAACTACATAGTCCAAAGAACACAATGCTTTCAAAATAAAATGCCCCAAACTGGCCCATAAAATTTAACATTGTTTTCCTTCTCTTTCTCCCAAGTCCATCCCTTTTATGCAGAAAAATCCAAATTGTAAAGATATCAATTTACTATCCCCTACTGCCGTTGATAAAATTCTAAAATACATGCAAAAACCTTTCTTTGACCACTTGCTTTCCTTTTGGCTCACCCAAGCCAGAGTGGTCATGCTCAGACAGAGCCATCTCTGGGTTCCTTCTACAGTAGCCATAATCGCTGCACCTTCCCCTGCAAGTGACAATACACTTCTTCCTTCACCTTCCCACTCAGTCTCCCTCGTGTTCCATTTCCTCAAAAATCTAGCAGATTGATGTTGAGCTTCTTTTCACATGTCTGGTGAAAGAATGTGTTGCATAGGTGTTGGGGATTAAGAAGGGCACTTATGGGGTGCCTGGGTGGCTCAGTCATTAAGTGTCTGCCTTCAGCTCAGGTCATGATCCCAGAGTCCCAGGATAGAGCCTGTGTTCCCTGCTCAGTGGAAAGCCTGCTTCTCCCTCTCTCACTCCCCCTGCTTGTGTTCCCTCTCTAGCTGTTTTTCTATCAAATAAATAAATAAAATCTTAAAAAAAAAATAAAAGGAGGACATTTACAATGAGCACTGGTGTTTTATGGAAGTGTTGAATCACTAAATTCTACTCCTGAAACTAATATTACACTGTATGCTAACTGGAATTTAAAGAAAAACTTGGGGGAAAAAATCTAGGAGATTAACAGAGGATACGTAAGAATAATACCTCACCAGTTCTGCCTCACAAAATGGTGAAAATACAAGAAAATCCCATAGTAGATGTGGTTACTAAGATAATGTCTCCAGGGAATAATGCATCAGTTACAACCTAGAATTACCTTGTCATTACCACACTGCAGGGTCATGACGCAAGACAAACCCTGCTCATCACAATCCTGGAGGTGTCCTATTGACCTTGGAACAAAGTCAGTGGGAAGCATCCTGGCAGGCCATTGTCAGAGTTAATTGTTCCCTGCTGCTCTGGCCATGTTGAGGATGATGGTGTTTCCAGACACATCTTCCCTGGGCCCTCTATCTGGAGTTGCAAGCCCTACCTATCTCCTGAAGCCTACTAACACCCATGGACACAAGAGATCTTGGACATCATGCTCATGGGCTTTGTGTCTTTGGCTCTCTTGACATGCACCTTCTGCTGCTAAACCACCTCCCATGTCCTGGAGTGCCAAGCAGTACAAGCTGTGTGAACTCTGCATTCCCAGTACAACTAACATACACAAATGGCCTGCAGTCTGTACAGCCCACCCACTGATCAGAAGTCATTGCTAGTATCTTGAACCCTGAGTGTCATAGACCTTACTTGCACAGCAGGCCATACCCTGAGTAGCCAAAGCCACAATGATGCATGCAGTTTGACTGAGTTGAGGTACTACTAGAAAGCTTTATCATGGGATCCGTTATAGAGGTCTGCAGCCAGCAGCAGAAGAAACTGGAACTGCTGGGCTGAGGCAGGAAACTGCATTGGTGTCAATGGAGATCTGCAGACAATGAGATTTGGATGGTGAACAGGGCCTTGGTCATTTGGTGACTCCTACCAGTCCCACTCAGTTTCCATTATTCACTTTTTACAGTCCCACACTTAGGGGAACGAGGGCAGGGAGAGGCCTGCTCAGGCTTATGCCATGCAGTGAAAAGTTCTCTAGTCCATAGCATGGAAAGTGACAGGAGCCAGTGGCTTAACATCTGGCCTCTAGAAACCTGAAGACCTGTGTTTGAATATCTGCACCACCATTTCCTAGCTGTGGGACTTCAGAAATTTTTCTGTTAAACCTTCTAAGAGTGTTCCTTCATCCATAAAAGTAGGATAATGATGGAACCTACTTCCCAAACTGAGAATTTTAGGTGATGATGTATTTAAAAGCACTTGTCATAGGGGCTAGTTGGTGGTTTGTGTGCTTGGTTAATGGAAGCGATTAGGTTGTACAAAGAGCGCATATTCACACAGAGCTGGCATCAAACTCTACCCACATCGTCTCCTCAAACCATCAAGACACAGCCTCTCTGAAGCTCAGTGTCCCTGTCTGCACAAAAAAAGAGAAGAATAATTACTTTGAGGTGTTGTTGAGGAGGAGCTGAGATATTTGTAAAGTGGCTGGTACTAAATACACACTCAATGAATGAAGCTTATAAATCCTATTGAGCCCCATCTAGCTGCTTCCTGGGACTATGCCTGTGTTACAGAGATTCCTTGCCAGTGGCCTGCTCTTGACAGCCACATCTCTGCCCCTCTGTGCTTCAGTCTCTGGCCAGCTTCTCCTCTAGGGCTGAGTACCCTCCCTTAATCTTCAACCGTTCTTTTCCCTCCCTGTCCTTCAAAAAAAAAATTTCCCCCTTTTTCATTAACTTTTTTTTTTAGTTTATTTTAGAATAGTCTTGGATTTACAGAAAAGTTGCACAGATAGGACAGAGTTCTCGAACTCAGTTTCCATTATTCACTTCTTACATCAATAAGGTACACTTGTCACAACTAACAAACCAATAGTAATGCATGATTTTTAACTAAAGACCATGCTTGATTCAGATGCTTTGAGTTTTTATCCAATGCCAATTTTCTATTTCAGGAGATCATCCTGGATAAAACCCTACATTTAGTTGCCATTTCTCCTTAGGCCTCTCCAGACGATGATAGTTTCTCTGACTTTCAATGTTTTTGATCATCTTAAAACCTGCAATACTTTATAGACTGCCTTTTAGTAGGTTCAGCTGATAGTTTTTTCATGGTTAGACTGGGGTTCTGGTTTTTGGGAAAGGAAGATCTTTGCAGAGGTAAGGGGCCATTCTTTCGACATCAGATCAAGAGTACAAGCTATCAGTGACTGATCACTGCTGATACTGACATTGACCCCCTTACGGTAGTGCTGTCAGATTTCCCCACTGTTAAGTGACTCTTTATTCCCTTTTTCCATACTATGTTCTTTGGAAGGAAGTCACTATGCACAGCCCACATCTAAGGAGTGGGTTGTTTCACCTGTAGTCTCCACGTGAATTATTTGGAATTTTTCTGTGTAGAAGATTTATCTATTCTCTACCATTTATTTATTTATTTATGCAACCATTATTTATATGAGTATGGACTCATAGATATTTATTTTCTATTTTGGGTTATAATCTAATATTTATTTCTTTTCTTAGTCAATTTGTTCCTGCTTTGGTCACTGGAAGCTCTTTCAGCCTGTTCCTATGCCCCTCTGACATAGCTCACCACTGTGTATTTTTGAACACCTCCTTTCTGGCATTACATGATTCTCCAGGCTCATCCTATGTATTCCCTGCTCCATCCCTGGAATAAACCATTCCTCCAGAGCCTAGTTCCTTTGATCAGAGAATGGCATCAGAAACTAAGGTTAGACTCCGGATATGCTCATTGCTCCTGAAGTGTCCTTGTGTCTTGGCTCTCTTCAACTGATAGGATAGGAAATACATGTGTGTACATAACCCATTTACATATATGTATCTAAAAAATTTTCTCTATATATTCATTTGTATCTGTAGTGAACCTATGAGGTCATAGATCAATGTCTCCTATTCTAACCCAGAGCACGGGTCAGCTCCTCCCTTGTTTATGACCTACCCCTCCATCAGTGAGAGTTGGTGGCTTCAGAGTTGCTCACCTACTTTGCCAGCTATAGTACTGCATTGGTGCATGGTTCCTTTTGTGTTTAGCCTTGAATCTTTTTACTTTAGTCTTAAAGAGTAACTAAAGTCACTTCCAAAGTCACTAAGGTCAGCATCTTTTCCCCTACACCCTTCCCTGGTAAGCATTGCAAATCTAATTCCTTAAGGCTCTGTCTTCTGTTGACTTTGTGGCTTTCTTTCCCTCATGTAAGACAGGAAGGCTGGAGGGACATTCCTTTACCTCAGCTGGGATAAGGTTCCAGTACTGTCCTCCAGCCAAGTCCTTTCTAACCCAGAGTTGCTTTTACTATGGAGAAGGTATTGGGCGGGCTTCACAATGATTGCTCCTCTCCCCTGCCAGAGCCATGGGAGATTTTTTTTAACCATTCTCACTGTGAAAATATGTTGGGGTTATTGGTGTGAAAGTCTATAAAAATGTGGAGGACCACCTAAGATGGTGACCCATAGGAGTCTGTCACTGTCACACTAGTGCACACTCAGACTCCAGCACACGACTGAAATTACCATTTAAATGTTCCTACTCGGATGTGACTCCAGTGGCTTCTCTGATAAGCAAACTGTGGTTGCTTGCTCTCTCTGTGGATGCTCCTCTCTCTAGATTTTAGAGTGCCGGTTTGCCTTGCAACCACAGTTCTTGATGAGTCCAAGAAAAATTGATTTTCTGTTTGTCTAGCTGTTTCTTGTTCAATGAAGATGGGACTGATGACTTCCAAGCTCTTTAAATGTCAGAGCTGAAACTGGAAATACCCTCTCTTGTGATCAAGTGACTGCCTTTCCTCATCGGCTCACCTCACCAATCTTGCAACCTGCGGGCCTTGCCCCATCCATCCTCTCTGTCAACCCTTATTAGGCCAGCCCACAGGACTTCTCCTGCCTCTCAACCTTTATTTTATGGTCGATTCTTTGGACTCATGAGCTGGTGTAGACTTCTTTCATGTCTTAAGCAATTATTATTAATCTATCATGATGATGCTATTATTTTTCTCACATATTTATATAACCTGAGTGTCCCCTGGGCTCACCACTTAAAGATCCTGACCAATGTCACTTTAAAACTATGGCCCTGATCTGCCAAATCAATGGCCCCCACTCAACAGATGTTAGGCTTCCTTAGTCTTCTCTCTTTCCTGTATCTCCGATGAAGGCCCTGGTGGATGGGGAGGAGGTAACTCATGCATGGTTCAGGCTGCTGCCTCCTCCTCTGTGGACCACCCTTTCTTAGCTCCCTGGTGCTCTGGCCAAGTTGTCTGCCATAGTCTACCCAACATCCACTTGGACACAGCACAGGAAGCTCTACCTCTGACACCCTACTCCTAGTTTTAGGATTTCCTGGCCTCACACTTTCCCACTAGAGAAAATGCATGCTCTTCTGGAGTCCCGAGCACTGCTTTTGAAGGCAGAGCATACCACGGCAAGGCGGAAAACCTGTTTTGGACACCTAGGTCCAGTTTTTTTTTTTTTTTTCTTTTTCTCCCCTCTCTAAAGAGACTTCACTTTTTATTATATTTGCACCATAGATAAGAAGGAAACTACAAAGTCTGCAGTCATTTGATCATTTTTAAATATATATATCCCTTCAATCACTGTAAGTTTTGGACAAATATATTTTTCTCTCTCCCTCTCATGCTAAATAAAAGCTGACCACAGTTCTCTGATGTCAATTTTTTCCCCTATGAACCCAAGTCGGTCAACTGTGATGTTGAATTTAGAAGGTACAAATATACATATTCCAGTTAGATGTCCATGCAATTAAACTATTTGGGTTTTTTGGTGAACTTTTTTTACATTAGATTCATATGCTAACTGGAAACCCCCATATCACCAGGTCCCTTGTATGTGGGTGTGTGTCTCCTAATTTTTAGCTTATGCATGAGTCATATAATTTACAACATTATTTAATTCTGTGTGGAGAACACAACACAGTTTTCAGTTTTGAAGCCCATTCCTCCCTTCCCACCTAGGAGGTAGATGCAGATGGGTTCAGATACAGCCTGACAGGTATTTCAACAATTTACCCCCTGCCACACTCAGGTTCTACTGCTGGGCCCAATACCTGTGCTGGTCAGTCCCCTAGCTTAGGGGGCTTGCAGTCCACACCTGGCATCCACTGGGGATGAACAAATGCGCGCAGGTGTCTGAACCACAGTGGGGACAAGATTCAAATTCTGTGCTTCTGGGTCACTGTAAATCAGAGGAGAGGGTTCGAGTTATATAAGACTCCCCTAACCCCAAAGGCTGGCATATCTGAACCTTGGCACTGATCTTGCTGGGACTCCAATTTTTGGTTTTTTGTTTTGTTTCTCAGTAAACTCTGAGCTTCTTGACACAAAGACTGAATCTCTTTTCTCTCTAGGTACTTATCTAGCACAGGCCTGGCACCCACACAATGTGTTACTTAAACTGATTTCACTGTATTTATGCCAACTTCATTTGATTATATGGCATGATAAAATAATACTTTATTATGCATTCCCCATACCCCCATCAAAGAATTAGGGAGAAACAAATTTGAACTCTAAGCTGTTTCTTGTCAAGTTAATGCAGAATTCTTTGTGACATAATCCAGGTAAGGAAGGGGCAAACATTATTAGCATAAGAAGTCCATGGTACTAGTTGGCAAGAAGTAGAATCAAATTTGGGCTAAAATGTGGACTATGAATTTCTTTTATAGACCCAAGAAGGTTAGGGAGAGGTTTCAGAAAGAAATGAATCCTTACACTACTAGGATCTATTTTGTCTTTGTTACAGAAATGGAAGGTACAAGAAATAACTAGTTCTAACCCCAAGTTCTAGTCCACCATTTCCCTCAATCTCCCTACCAGGGAAACAGCTACACTAACACTGAGCCCACTCCAACTCCACTCAGTGACTATAGAAAGGACTGGTTGGTGTGGGGGAGCTAGAGGAGTGCACTTGAACCTTGGGACAAACAGGAAAGGAGTGAGAACCCAAAAGAAGAATAAGAGAGCAGAAGACATCAAGGAAGAGAGAGCAAAGAGTGAGGTCACAAAAGTTAACCACACACAGGACCCTGAGCCCACATCCACCTCCCCAGGAGGCCTAGGGGACCTTGGAGCCAGTCCAGATATCATAGGCATCTGGGCTGCCTAAAATTTGTCATTGTGAGTGTCAAATGCTCACTCACAATGACATTAAAGACATATTTTTCTGCTGAAAAAAGTGAATGCTGTATTTCTGAGGCAAGTAGACTTAATAAGCCAAGAGTAAAGAAATATATGACTTAAGAGTCTAAATGTACACATCGAGTGACCTCAAATCAGAAATGAGATGGCTGGCTGAATCCTTAGCTCTAATTGAACGGGACCAAAAAAGCTTAGAAAAGACTTAGTAAAGCTGCCTTTGAAAAAAAGCATCAAACAACAACCAAAGTTCTAGAAAGATTTTTTTTAAGGAGTTCACAGCAGGGATAAAATGAATCTAAGGATGATCTTAAGCAAACATGAGCTATAATGAGGAACAGTCTAAGTCAGAAAATGAGGGAGGTGGGAGGCAAGCCAGCTGGGAGGAGTGATTACAACCTACAGATGAGACCCAAAACAGTGGGATGGGGCATCTGAGGGCTCAGTCAACTAAGGTGGAGCAGGAAATTCAGGTCCAAACCAGACAAAATTAAAGGTCTGTTCATGTGTGTGATGTTCCCACATGCAAAGGGGTTGCACATGGTGGAGAAATAACATAGACGGGGCCCTAAGGTACCTGTAGTAAAATGCAGATAGAGTTGGGGCTTTGACAGTCTATTATCTTGGAGAGGTCAGATCAGTGAGCCTGGTGTTTTTACCCGTGTTCTGCTGTGAACTTGGGAGGTCACATGGCACAGGAGGCTGCTCTTGTGAAAGGCAACCCAGGTTGTCATATTACCAGGCCCCATGGGCATTTGAAGTCCTCATCTCACTCGGCTTTTCAGCAATATTTGACATTGCTGAGGCTTCCTCCTTCTTGAAATAAACTCTTCCCTCTAACTCCACAGCACAACACACTTCTGGTTAACCCTCTACTCCCTGGCACCAGCTTTTCAATCTCCTTTGCCAGTTCCTCCTCTTCTATCCTCAGAGCCTGGCTCTACTCCCCACTTTCTCTTTCCCCTACCCTATTCTCTCTGAGGATCTTGTCTACTCCCTGACTTTACACACCATCTGAAATCAACCCAGATCTCTTCTTACAGCTCCAGACTGATAAACTCAACCTCATGCTTGACATGTGCACACAGACATCTCTCCAGAATTTCAAAATCCCCATGCCCAACACTGAACTCTAAACTTCCATCCCCAAACCCACTCCTTTCACAGTAGTCTCTAAATTGCTGTTCAAGCTATAATCCTCTCTTCCTCTTTCACCATCAGCACCCTGCCCCACCAGTTTTTACACAAGTCCTATTAACTCCAACTCCAAAACCCATCTCCATCCCACCCACTTACCTCTATCTCTACAGCCACCTCCCTGCCCCTGGCCTGGGCTACTGACCTACATTCCTCACTGTTTCCTGGCTTCCCCTCTGACCCCATTAGGCAATTTTCTATACAGTTAAGTAAAAGGTTTAAATGACTTCCCATTGCTCTGAGAGCACATTCTTTTTTTTTTTTTTTTTTTATAGCCCAAAGATCTGCATTACCTACATCCACCAGCTTCTTCACATCACTCTCCATCCTACTCAGTAGGCTTCAGTTCCTTGAACTGAAAAAAGTCTTTCCCTTATTAAGGCCATTGCACATGCTGTCACTCCCTCCTTTTGGAATATCCTTCCTTCATCTCTTAGCAAGACGAGATCCTTCCCATGCTTTACCTTCTGCTCCAAGACTCCAGTCTAAGTTAACCCTCCTCATTATCCCCTCTCATAGTTGCCTATTATTTCCATTCTCAGCATTTACCACAACTCTTCATTATAAAGGTAGCAATTGACTCTTCTGTATCCACACTGGACCAGAACCATTGTTGTGTTTACCACTGTATAATGGTACATATAAATGGTATTTTTGTCATTAGGTATATCATACTTGTCATAGTAAGTATATTTAAGTAAGTATATCATAGTAGGTGCTCAAATTGAATGAAAGAATCAATAAACAGTCATTAGACTGATCTTTGAAGGGAAACACAGGACCCAGGGCTGAAGATGAATGGGATAGCCCTCTAGACAAAAGAGCTAGGCAAGGTAGCTATGGAGCAATGAGAGATGAAATTACTTAACAAGGAATTCCAAAGTGACAGGAAGCTGTGGGACAGTCAAGGCCACATTGTAGTTGTCAGCCAGAAAGTAGACACAAGAGAGGGCTAGAAGAGGAGGAGAGACTCATCAGAAAGGCAAGAACCCAGGCTTCCCTGCAGGATGGCGCAGTGCCTGGGTAGAGCCTCCCCGCAGGATGGCGCAGTGCCTGGGTAGAGCCTCCCTGCAGGATGGCGCAGTGCCTGGGTAGAGCCTCCCCGCAGGATGGCGCAGTGCCTGGGTAGAGCCTCCCGCAGGATGGAGCAGTGCCTGGGTAGAGCCTCCCCGCAGGATGGCGCAGTCCCTGGGTAGAGCCTCCCTCCAGGATGGAGCAGTGCCTGGGTAGAGAGCAATAGCAGAACACTGACTTCTGCCCTACGCTCACACCCAGAGTGAAATCAAGCCTTGGAAGTGAAGCTGGGTGCAGAGAGACTTCCAGATTATGGTGAGGGTCTTCCTTTATGGGAGTGGGCCAAGTGACAGGGAAGTAGAGATACAGCGGCCCAGATCCTGAGCTCATCTTCTAGTACCTTCTGCTCAACTTGCCGCTAGGGAGCTGAATAGCTCCCTTCCCCCACTCAGCCTTCGGGTAGTGGCCTGCAATCCTCTGTGCTCCTTGGCTTATAGCTGCAGCTCTTCACTCTCTGCCTCTGTCATCATGTGGCCTTTTCCCCCCTCACATGTTGGTGCCTCTGCTTCTAAGGACACCAGCCACCTTAACGGAGGATGATATCATCTTAACATTATATCTGCAACAAGTCTATTTTCCAAAGGGTCACATTCTGAGGTAACTGAGGTTAGGACTTCAGCATACCTTTCTGGAGGACACAGGTCAACCTGCAAGGATGCATGTGGGAAAGGCATTGTCTCGGAGAGACACAGATGTCCAAATCTAGGAAACATACATGAACCCCACACAGCCTGGGAGGAGTGGGGGAGGGGAGAAATGAGGAAGAGTGTGTTAGTGGGGACTGTGGAGAGAGACCCAATGAAGAAAGAAGGCAAGGAACAGATATGGAGAGGCTAGATGAAAACACCTACTTGCAAACTCCCTCTCAGTCTCTGGCCAAGCACAGCACAGAAATGACCATATTATCAGGACAGAAGAAAATACAAAGAGCCTCGGGCTTCCTATAGCAAAGTGAAGGTGACCATGGGCCCCATCCCTGGCTTCTTTCCTTCACAGCTGCCTCCTTCCCTTCTTTCACGGCTCTGGCTGCTGCAGCTTGACTCTCATAATGGGGAAGTTAATGAGACCTTCAGTAAATGGATCCCAGATTCTCTCTCCACCCCAAGTAATTATAAAGCTCAGCAATTTTTTTCCCCTAACTTGCTGCTGATTTTCTAATTACTCTTGCTCCAAATAGGACAGTTAGCATTAAAATGAAACCACGCTGAGGTTGTGGGTTCACTCACATCTGCTTGGCTTATTTCCTTAATTTGACAGCATGGTTTTATGGACAGAGAGCAGCAGGTGATCTCCACATTTTATAATATGAGGTTTGTGCCCCAAAAACATGGGAAACCATCAATAGGCATCAAGGTAAAACTCTCCTGTAGGAAAAAATTCATCAAGACATACCTACCAGATAGAGTTTAATGAACTTTAGAATACAGCATCCTCCTCTCTGGAAGGGTACCAGAGAGGGCGTTTTCCTCACTTCTTCCCAATGAAGGAAGTAGCATGGCCCCAGCAACTGGAAATGAATTTCTGAACATGAAGGAAATTCCTTTCACAAAAGAATAGAAGTACAGTAAGAGGGAAGAAGGGATGGGGGGACTGGGACTGGGAGAGGAAATGAAGGTTCAGGTATAAAGAACAAGTAGACAATATCAACTAAGCAGAAATGATTAGAAAATACTTGGGTCAGGGCAAAAAGATGTTGGCAGGCATATGTATGAAGAAATCTTGTCAAGAAGGTCCCCCTTTAAGCCAAATTGCCCCAAAGTTACTTTAGTCTGATTATAGGTATTGTCCTATTGCAAAGTTCTATGATCTCAATGGGGAAGCAAGAGAAACTTTCCAAGGGATGTGATTAAAGGGACCAGCAACATTTAATTAGGAATGAATCCTCACTGTAAAGTCCTCCATCCATATATCTAATGTAAAACACCCTGTGGCAAGTCAATCTCTTTTCCTCTTGCCTTCATCTTAGTGGCAGCTGTGGAGGAATGACTGCTCCCCTGGACGCTGAGCCGGTGCTTGCCAGCCCCTTGTGACCCTCTCTCTGTCTTCTCATATTCTCAATCGTCCCCCACCAGCACCTCAAGGGCACCTGGGTGGCTCAGTTGGTTAAGCGACTGCTTTCAGCTCAGGTCATGATCCCGGAGACCCAGGATCAAGCCCCACATCGGGCTCCCTGCTCCGCAGGAAGCCTGCTTCTCCCTCTCTCACTCCCCCTGCTTGTGTTCCCTCTCTGGCTGCATTTCTCTCTGTCAAATAAATAAAATCTTAAAAAAAAAGAAAAAAAAAAGAATCAGTTAGGAAACAAGGAGCAAGGAGTCTCGGGATTCCTATAGTAAAGGGAGGATGCCTTATGTCCTCTTTCCTACCTTATAATCTTGGTGCTTGATTCCTTTTCCCTTTGTTCTCTCCACATTCTGCTCCTTGTTTGGAGATAAAATGAGTATTTGGATTCAGGATTCTATATGTGAAGGGAAGTGAATGTGGATGTGAGATTCTGATAGACCTAGGTTCAAATCGTGACAATGCCATTGACAAGTGTGTATCCTTGGTAAGGTTCATTCATCTCAGCCCCTCAGCCTCACCTTCCTGCCCTGTAAGCTGCAACCAGCAGCCTTCATCTTCAGGTTTACTGGGAGAACCCAACTAGTCTCCAGTAATCATTAATTCAATAAACACTTCTTCAGAATCTTGGCTGGGAAAGGACGTGGGGTAATATAGTTGCTGTCCCCGCAATGGGTGGGGCTCTGTGTTCCTGCAATGGCATCTTCACTGGTGCCCTAGAATCATGTTTCTTTCTTCTCCACCTCCCTCTCAGTTCTCAAAGGCAGTGCAGGACCAAGCTGGTGTGGCTCGAGGGTTCAGTTCATCTTGCTTCCATACCATCTGGCCTATGACCCACCATTAGTCCTTTTATGTCTCCTGTCTAAAGAAATGTCTTGTATTTTGCCTACGGAAGATGGTTCCCTAATGAATGTCAAATAACAATAAAACCTAAGTGTTTTCATCAGACACTTGAGCAGGCATCTGTCCTCCCAGCAGTAAAATATGCTAGGATTTTGGAAACAGCTAAGAAACTTGACACTGGCTTTCACCCACTTAGAGGAGAACTGTGATCACTTCAGTCATTGACTCAGAAGAAAAGTCTTCAGAAGGCTAAAACCAAGCTACAGTGGCTCTTGACGTGAGCCTTCTCCATGGAAGACAAAGAAGAGTGTGCCAGGGAAAAGGAAGGATGGGAAGCCCCTGGAAACCACTGCCAGGTAGAGTAGGGCAGTCTCCTGGGTGGCCACAGCTCTCCTGCTGCTTCTGCTGTAGTCCTAGCCCCAGGAGCTGCAGACACTGGTCTTGTGGGCACCTGCCCCAAGAAGCATACATTCGGGAGTCCTGGTCTGCCCTGAGCACCAGAGCATGGGCATCCTGGGCAAGAGGAACTTAAAATCACAAAGAGACTTGCTCAGATAGCAGCTCTATCATGTGAGTTCAGATGATCAGGAATAGATGGATCATACCCAAAGGCCCTGAAAGAACATGCAAATGAGATCATGAAGCCGCCCTCTAGTTCCTATGGACCTCGAAAATGGAAAGTACTATGGTTAGATTAGGAACCTGACAGTCCAAGATTCAAATCATGGTATAGCCCGAGTTAGCTGTGTGGTTTGAGGAAAGTCATTTCAGCACTTTAAAAAAAAAAAGATTTTATCTATTTATTTGACAAAGAGAGAGCACAAGCAACAGAGAGGCAGGCAGAGGGAGAGGGAGAAGCAGGCTCTCCGCTGAGTAGGGAGCCTGATGCACGGCTTGATCCCAGGACCCCAGGATCATGGCCTGAGCCAAAGACAGACGCTTAACCTACTGAGCCACCCAGGCACACTCATTTCAGAACTTTGAGTCTCATTTCCTAGAATGAAAAATTAGATGTAGGGGTAGAGGTAGTGGAAGAGGGGAACACAGCATTTTCTTTTCAAAGCTGATGGAGGGTTTAAAGTATGGAAACCACCTACAATGTAACTGGTGCTCAATAAACAATCATCAGAGAACAATACACAGAGCCTATGGAACTGCAAGGTCCCCATTCTCTAAGGAAGAAGAAGCAGAGCTTGATCATCCCTAGTGAAAATGATCAAGGCAGAGAGCACTCCTGGCTCACCAGTCTCACCAAAACTGGGCAAAGTTCAAAAGACAATACACTCAATGTACATTGTTTCCTTCAAGAACTCTGAAAAAGACTCTGTGAATATGGACAACTGAAGCTTGGATAATAGCAGCCAGGTGAAATCATCCCCAAGATAGATCCATTTCACCTGCAGGAAGGCCTCCCTGGATGCCACCGTAAGGATCTTTGCTGTGTTCGGTATCCATTCGGTACCAGAGGATTCCTATGAAGCAGGAGTAGGCACATGTATCACATTTGTGGATGACACAAAGCTAAGAGGGCTTTATGATCATTGGACTGTAGAATTAAGATTCAAAAATATCTCAGTGGCCTTAAATTATGAACTCACTGAAACAAGTGGAAATATCGGCAAATTGTTCCCCTGGGTTCATACCAGTAGCTGGGGGTGAGGCCCTCCTGCTAAGTGCAGTGACATCCCTGGTTTAAGCGGGACATAAAAACAGGAAGTATGAAGGGAGGAGAAAGAAAATGATTCCAAATGCAAACAATCCAGCCCACCTGTAGAAGTCAGAGGCCGCGCCACCGTGGCTAGCAGCAGCGGCTTGCAGGATGGATGGCTTCGGATGCACAGGCAGCTCCCTTGCCTTCTTCTGGTGATTTCAGAGCCTATCTCGCCCTCTGCATTTTGCCATAAGAGCACAAGCTACTGTCTGTTCAGAAGGAAGCGACCACCTCAGCAAACTGAAGTTAACTCTGAGGCTTGACTGAGCCAAAGACAAGGTCAGCTGGAGCCCCAGCCTCACATTGGAGCCTTCCTCTTCATGGGAAGGGTTTTACATTTACTCTCCTCCATGACCCATTTACTCCATTTCTGCTGGCAGGAGGAAATCAAGAACATTTCGTGTGCCTCCAGCACAGGACTCCCCCAGGGTGGTTTCTTCCCCGTCAGTGTATTTGTGCCCATCAGAGCCACTACTCCAGCTCAATCTTCTCCCTTTGGAAACCACGTTGGCAAAATAGCTAATGCACATCTATCCTATTTTGCTTCATTCTCTACTTTCTGTTACTTTAAGCAATAGAATTTAGTAGTTGCTGCTAAATCTGAAACTGACTGGGCCTTTTTCTGGCCAAACACTCCATGGGCGATAAAATGGAATTGGACACATTTGCAGTTAATGGTGTCTCACTCCCTTACTAACAGTGTCGAGGCACCAGCAAGCAGAGCAACCTCCCCACACCCCGGATAACCTTCTGCTCGTGGGGAAGCTTTGTGCTGCTCCACAGCCTTTCCCCTCCCAGGGCCAGCTCCCAGTGAGAACAGAAGGAATTAGGGAACTGGGCAGGGCATATTTATGACATTATGATGTGGGCTCCAGAGCAGGGATAAATTTAAAATGCTCCCCCCTTGTGGTTTTGACCCCAAACCAAACAGCAAGGGTGATTTTTATAGGTCACCTGGGGAGTATTTGGGAATAATTTTATTTCTTTTCATAGAACCAAAATGATTTTCAAGAAATTCTACCAGTGTCTGAAAGTCAAGCCCACACTTACCTACAAAAATATTGTTCTAAACCCTGCTACATGCATTTGCTTATCTGGCTTGTATTTACCGTCAGAGCATTTCAAGGAATACTAAATGTGAGAATTTTAGGTTTCAGAACTGAATGAGATTCTGCCCCGAGACAATGAGATCATTTCTTAACACCCAGTTCCATGTTCTTTTCCCTCTTCTTTAGTAATTCATTTCAGACTAGAAGAAATTCCCCGTGTATTCTATCAGCATAAACCCATAAAGTTTGTTTTTAAAATAAAAGCATATTTTCATATGGAATTCTGAGGGGCTGGGCCTAGTATGGGCTTTTAGGATTGTATTTTGGACTTGGAAGTGTTAGGAAAAATCCCATTTTCCCACCTTCTGCCCACAATGGTAATGCACATTTAATTAGCATTCAAAGCTTGTCTATTTGCTTTTGTTACATTCCTAGGGAGCCTTAGGTGTTGCCAAAACAACCTCTTACCCTGTGGCTTAGGTTTCCCTTCCCAGACCATGCAAGCTATTCCCAAACTGGCCTTTCAGAACTATTCTCTGCCAGAGAAATCCAAGCAGGGCCCAAAGCAGGAGCTCAAGGGTACCTCAGGGGTCCACTCCCATCTCCTTAGGCCCTGCTGTTCCCCATCACTTCCAGGTATGCTGGCTGCCTGGCCCTGGCCACTGCCCTTAGACTGGGGCCCCCGCTCTCCCAGACTCACAGGCCTGCAGCATCCTGCTATCTGCTCGCCTGCCCAATACTCCTACGAGCTTCTTTATACTGAAACCATCCGTCCCTGCCAGTTACCGTTCCTTCCGAGGCCCTTAGCATCTGCTAGTCTTTTCCAGACCCTTGATCCCTCCCATCCACTGACACCAGACAGAGTGACCAAGAAGCCCTGATTTGTTCAATGTGGTTTTTTGGTTTGTTTGTTTGTTTGTTTTTGATGTAGTGTTTAATGATTCATTCCTTGCATATAACATCCAGTGCTCTTCACCACATGTACCTTCCTAAGACCCATCAACTGATTACCCCACCTCCTACTCCCTCCCTTCTGTAAACCTCAGTTTGTTTTCCAGGGTCCAGAGTATCTCATGGTTGGTCTCCCTCTCTGACTTCTTCCCATTCAGTTTTTCTTCCCTTCCCTTATTGTCCTGTGTGCTATTCCTTATGATCCACATATGAGTGAAACCATATGATAACTGTCTTTCTCTGCTTGACTTATTTCACTTAGCATAATCCCCTCTAGTTCCATCTATGTCAATGCAAATGGTAGGTATTCATCCTTTCTGATGGCTGAGTAATACTCTATTGTATCTATGAATCACATCTTCTTTATAATATTCATTTGTTGAAGGACATCTCAACTCCTTCCACAGTTTGGCTTTTGTGGACATTGCTGTTATGAACACTGGGGTGCATGTTTCTTAATGCGCATATTTAAGTGCATCACCAAGTGAGGGCTGAGTTCTAAAAGGCAGTGCGGATGCCGGGAACTTCTCTGGTGCCCACCCAAGTAAGCAAGAAGCCCAGCAATGAGCCACAGCTCACTGGGAACATTAGGCCCGAACTCCAAATTTGGAGGACCAAAGGCCCCAGAAAATTAGGGCAGGGATCACTCATGGAGTCCAAAATTCATAACTGACAAGAGATTTGATCTAAATTTAGAATATGTGGGGTGCAGGGGAGGAGGGTCCAGGGGAGATGAGGGGGCAAAGGAGCAGCTACAGCATGAGAGTGAGTCCACAGTCTGTCTCCAGGCCTAGTGGAGAGTGAGGGGAGGGAGCCATGCTGTGCTCAGGGCCAGAGAAGGCAGACATTCGCCATGCACTAAACCATCTGATACACCAGTATCCATATTTAGCAGTACTAATTCCAGCAACACTGAATAATTTCACTGATATTTTGTTGGAGACTGAAACTTTTGATTTTAATTAGATTAATTTCATTAGATTTACTAAATTTTAATATATTTTTATTATGCCTTCAGGTCATTTCCCCCACAGGAACTATTCCAGTTTTATAATTAAAAAAGGAATCAACATTTTGAATTTAAAATATGGATTTTTCAGATTTCACTTTTCTGGATCAAAGTTGTACCATAAAAACGTACCCTCTCAGAGACTTTGACTACTGGTCTACAAATGGTTTGCGAGGCAATGTTTCCTTCTCACCTGGATGAAATATAACTAGCTCTTACTGACCAACACCGGGAAATGTCTGGGCTTGTGGATTCTTGGTAGAGACTCCAGTGTCTCTTGTGGTGAATGTGAGCAGGTTGCCTCAGCTCTGGCTACAGAGCACACACAGGTGAAGTGGCTGCCTTTCCTGGCACTCAGGAGGCGAAAGCTGTCGCTGGATTCTGCTACCTCGGCCCCATGCTGACAAACAACACACTAATAGGCAAGGAACTAGACAACTCTATCTAGGAACCCAGCATGTCTCTTGGCAAAATGGCAGGAAGGTTCTGGTTTCCAAATAACAAAGTTTTGTCAGAGCCAGAGGCCCAACATCCCCCTGCCTAGATGGACTCTCACGGTTCCTTAGCTCCTCTCAAGTCAGCCTTTCCTTCACCAACAGTCTATGTGCCATGAGCTGAGCTGGGTGTGGCAGGGGGTCCCAGAAATAACTGTGCTGGGATCCAGTCCTGCTGTCAAAGGCAGGACTTC